>CM052268.1:5101724-5171459 GCA_028455795.1 Lasioglossum marginatum
ACTTGCACAATTTCAAGAAAATTGTGCAAGTTTACGTAGAATACGACCATATTTTTAAAAATTTTTTCATACGCTTGAACCGTTGGAAAAATTTGCAGAACAAGGAGATGTGTGTCTGACATATTTTCTAATAATTATTTTAAATTATTATTTAAGAAGAATTCACACCAAGTGGCAGGAACGTCTCCTATTTCCATGATGTCTTAAAGGAGAGCTATCGGTCGTTTGCCTAGAGAAACCGTGGACCTTTTCTTTGGACACGCACAGCAGGGAGCCTTCAACCCGAGCTCGAAATTTATGGATTTTGGCTCTGGCTTGCCGAGCCGTGAGCCCAGTATAAGCGCACCCTTAATGATCCAATCCAGTTCACGGCGGGGCCGTGAATTAGCAGCAACAGTTCGGAAATAGCGTCGGTATCGGTCGCACCCTGACCCGTTTGGCTCGATCTCGTCTTAATTCATTCTCATCCGGTTATCGTGCGGTCACAGCGTTCGGCTCGATGGTTTTAAGGGTCGTATACTTATCCGCGGGTAACATCGTCGAGAGGACCGAGCGACAGATTTCCGAGAGACCGTGCGTTCTTCCTTGTTACGCGTCGTGACTACTCCACGAGAACCATCATTGAGTCATAGCGATGTCAAGGGCGAATCGTGTCGAATCGCGTCGAATCATGTCGAATCAATGCGAAGAAGTCAACCTGTTTAACAAATATTCGCCGGTCGAATATCTCCGCGCACGTAGCTATCGCGATGCAGCCGATTCCGATGCGCGTTCATACACAATTGCGGCACGAATTAGCCTTGGCGGTCGCGGTTCATTTTCCCCACGTTTTGTTGCCTTTTTGTTCTACCGTTTTATCTGTACCAATGTATATGATTATATCTTTTTCAATCTGCTAGAATATGCTGCAATATACTAGAATTTACTAAAACATACGAGTATGTTTATACGTATATGTACTATAATGTATATACAAGAATATACTAGAGTATGGAATAGTATACAAGAATATACTATAATATGCTTGAATGTGCTAGAATATATAAGAATATACCAGAATATACTAGAACATACAAGAATATGCTGGAATATACAAGAATACATGTATAAGAATATACTATAACATGCAAGAATATGCTAGAATATGCTAGAATATGTTAGAATATACAAGAATATACCAGAATATACTAGAACATACAAGAATATGCTAGAATATACAAGAATATACTAGAATTAGAACATACAAGAATATTTTAGAATATGCTAGAATATGCTTGAATATACGAGAATATACCAAAATATTCTAGAATATACCATTTACTGGAATATACGAGAATATAGTAGAATATACTAGAATATACTCATATATACTTGTAAGGAAAAGCTGAGCCGTTGTAAGGAAAAGTCGTATTTATTTGTATTAAGAACGCACGGATAACCATTCGTTAACAGACGTGTTTGTCGCGGTTGCTCGTTTCGATCTGATCTTCTTTTTACGATTCGTTGGCGATCGTAACTCTACTGTTAATTACGATTCTTTGTTATTACGAATTCAGTCATATATAGGGCTGCCTATTAACACGCACACATACATCATCCGTACTTTAACCCTATATACTAGAATATATTAGAATATACATGAATATACAAGAATATACTCGAATGTACTAGAAAATATAGGAATATAATAGAATATGCTAGAATATACAAGAACATGTTGCTACACATATGCTAGAACATGCTAGAATGTACTATACTTGAATCTGCCAGAACATGCTAGCAAATGCTAGAATACTTTTTTTTGTACGGTTTATTAGTCGTAATCAGAATTGGCTGAGCAGGCAAAAGAGTAGAACACAAGTGGAAAAATCAGATGTAGAAATTGAAGAAACTCCATATGGAATGCGCCGCGTAAACATAAATATCGCGAGTCTCGCGGAGCGTCTAATTTTCTGACTTTGTAATCGTTCGACGGCCAGGCAGCCGCTGTCCACGGTTCTGCGGGAAGAACTCGGTCATGGAACGATTGATAAATAAATTATCGAATAAACGGATGCGGTGGTCGGACACAAGCGTGCTGCTCTCGCGCAGCCCTCTCGCCGAGAGCGTCTAACGTCACATCCTCATTCGCGAACTTTATTAATAACGAGACATTGTTTACAATTGGGCAATTAATTTCGTTGCCGTTCGCGTGCGCGGCTCCCCAAAGAAAACGCGCGGCGTTTGCGGAAGGGTGGCGTGATCATTTGATCGTTGACCACGATCGTTCTCGCAGGGGACCCGCTCCTTTCGGTGAACGTTTTCTGTTCTCCCGTGGTTTCCACGAGAACCATTGTGCTCGTTCTTCCGATTGCACGATTGCATAAGCGACCGTGTGGAGTTGTGCGCGCAAAAATTTGACTTCGCGAGGAAGTCCACCGTCTAATCCCTCTTACCGCAGAGTCGCATGCGATCGGAATGCCCGCTTCCGTGACCGAAGGTTCCACGAAAGGCAAGGCACTCCAACCGACTCCTAGAATCGTGTTTTCGCTGTTCCGAGCTACTCAGAATAAAAAAAAGACTCACTTTGCAGTTTCGTGTACTCGACGTCCTAATTTAGAGCGTGTATTTAGTAGGGGTGTGCGAGAACTCGAAAATGTACGAATCTCGATGGTCGGGTCGGGTTCTCGAAAATTTCGGGATTAAAAACAGGAGATTCAATGTATAAATTTTATAACGTGGTTTTTGGAAACGCATCAAATATCGGAAATCTCATACCACGATTGGTTTCAAAGCGAGTCTTATGAAGGTAATCGAGTACAGGAAACCCCGAAATTTTCGGGAGTCCCGCTACTTTTGAGAATCTTGACATAATCGAGAATTTCAAAATATTCGAGAACTCGTCTCGATCTCGAAAAAAATTCTCGTCTCGACCGGTCCCGACATTTTCGGGTCCTCTAGTATTTAGATACTCGTCTAGTGGGGCCATTTGCGAGCGAAAGCGGAATAAACAGCACCGATCGAAACCCGGTCTGATAGATCCCGGTAGATCCTCCGCGGTCGCTAAGAATAGGATTTGCACGAGCGGTATCATTTTTACGATCGATTCGAGCGTTACAAGAGACAGACGCTCCGCCGCGTCTATGGTCTTACGTAAACATCCAATAATATTAGCGTGGAGGCCGGGAAGGTGAAATTGGAGGGTCGGTTGGTAAGATTGAATAATGGCGTTTGTGTGCGTGCGTGTATTACAGGTGTGCGGACATTCGATTGAGATTACAGAGAAAAGCGTTCGACGTCCCCAAATCCGCGACGGTCGCATCTCCCGCCGTTTTCTATCTGCTTTCCCACCCCCAGCTTTTGATTCTTCTTTGAACCCGGTTAGGCAATCTTTCGATAGCCTGAGAGGAGACTCGAGGAACTGGTCAAAAATTCTTTCGATTTCTTCATCGCTGCACAAACGACTGCAAGGCACGTGAGTGGAACTTCTCCGATTTTTGCGATACAGGAGCAAGAATCCGATTTTCTCAACCTGTTGCTCGAGTCTCCCTCTGAACGCGTCGCACAATGGGTCGGAATTAAAAAGCGGAACAGTATTCATGTCTATATTATTAATAGACTGCGGATCTTTATGCATTTATAGCAAAATTGAGAAGATTTTCTCAGTTTCAAAAAATTTGAAAATTTGAAGATATCAATATATGATTTCTCCTCTATTAAAATCATTAAGAGCAGAAATGACATTCAATTTAGTTTCTATTTCTTGCAACCGATGCAGACAATTTTTATTTTGTATAAAGATCCGTAGTCTAATTATTAATTACCAGGCATCGGACCTCGATAAAAGTTTCTTAATAGAAACAGATAAATGCTTGTACCATAACAAATAATTCTAAATTGACAAGGAAACATTCGCTTAGAAACAACGTGGCTGGAGACGCGTGGAGAACTGATACATTGCTTCGTGAGACTTAAACGTGATTATTATTTATTTAACAATTGAAATCATATATAAACCGGCGTCCTTTTCAGTCTATCTCGGAAGGTTCTAGTTTCGACCTATTTCGTGACATTTAATTCCACCTGTTTCATGGAAACGGCCCACTGTGCGACGGGACACGGTAATACGCGCACGCCGTTTACGTAATGCCTACGCTATTATGCTTCGATGTCGAGCAAATAGAGATGTTCCTCCTAACAATAATGATATACATATATATGTATATATATATACACTAAATCACGTTTGTACTGTCGTTCGAGCGATGCGCCGCCGCCGCGCTGAACTCGAGAATTCGCTTCAGTCGAAGAACACGAACCGTACCGTCAGCGAAATTACTGGCACGGCATGTCACGCTGTCGATCACGTTCCGTTCATTCGATGATGCAGTAATTGGCATCTGGAACAACAATTTCGTTAATGTTCTTACCAACGTGGAATCTTTTCTGTGCAGGTACATACCTGGGGTCGACTGCGCGATCCAGTCTATGTAGGCACCGACTCTGGTGTTCACGCTGCCGAGCAGGGCGCAACCAACCCCATAACTGATCACTCCTGCGAGCACTACGTTATGGCTGGTCGGGTTCTCCCATAGAATAGGACCACCGCTGTCCATCTGCAGAAAATAGGTAGAGCCTTACTGGGGAATGTACAACCCCTGGGAGAAAGTAGTCGACCACGTTTGGAAATTCAGCGAAATGAATTTTGAGATTTCTTGCAACGTTAGAAGAATTAGAATAGAAACAAAATTTAGAACTTGTTCAGCTTGTTCATCTGTAATTTTACCGCGCAGGTATCTTTGTCCTTCTCGAAAGTGCAGAGTTGATCAACAGACACTTTCGGATAGTTCTTCTTGCATTGTAAGTTCGTCATCACGCTCATCTGGACCTGCTGGAGCGTCGTCGATCCCGCGCCGCCGAATTCCGTCGCTCCCCAACCTGTTCATCGAGAACCATATCGTTCAGAAGATTAGGCTACAAGTTGCAACTGCAAATTTTAAAAAACTACAACTGCAAATTTTATGCATCTATGCCAAAAATGAATACGTGCAATTTAAGACAGATGGTTAATCCATAGCACTCGAGTGGTGACTTTGAGGCGCCACTAAAAATTGCTGTAGCACTATTCAAAATATTGTTTACATTATTAAATATATTGGAATCTAATCAATTACTAAACATTTAAGTATTGTATGAGTTATTATATCAATTTCGTAGCGAATGGAAATATTCTAGGTCGAACAAATGTTTAATTTTCGAGTTAAAATAAAAAAGTTTGTTAACCCCTTGCCGTATTTTAACGAGTCACACTCGTGACTTTAAACGAAGTCGAACAAATATGAATGTTACACCGTTCTTTTTAAATGAAATCGAATTTGATTCGTTTGTAATCAATATTTAAGCATTGAAATAAATGTAGCCATCCAAAAAATATAAATTTTCTTTTCTCTTCTACGACATTTCTGGGGATAAAGACGTTTTAATCACTGTAACTGTAAAGAAAATGATACGGCAAGGGGTTAAACTGAAGCAAGACTGAAAGTCGGGATCCAGTCTCTCGCAGCCGACGTAGACGATTCTTATTTCGCATAAACAACTATAAGTGAGTGAGCTCGAATGATCAGAATAAATGCGTGACCGACCTAGCGCCGTGACGCGGTCGCCCCCGAAGGTGTCCGGCGAGTGTTGGAAGGGCAGACAGGCCGGGCCGACTTTGTCGCTGTATTGAATCTCTCCTTTCACCTCCATGAGGGCTATGTCGTTCATGTTTTTCTGTAGGTCGTAATTGGGATGAGTTAGCGTGTTTAGGACACCGTAGACCTTGCTGGCGTTGGTGTCGTTGCCTGCAGGAGAAAATCGTTTAGCCAGCGACCGAGATACATCTTTCGAGTTCGAGCCACTCACCTACGGCGTAGTCATGATCACCGACGAGTATGCCGATGTTCGTGATGTTCCTCTTATAAAGACAGTGCGCCGCAGTCACCACGTATTTGTTGTAGATGATGGTGCAACCGCAGAACGGCATTCTGATTGAGAAGTCCACTAGAGCGCACATCATCGGGTACTCGTTGACGCCTGTCTCTGTGCCGCCCACGATTCTGCTCTAGAAAATCGGAAGCTTTTCGATCAGAGGTCTCGGCACCAGAAAGTACCGACAGGGAACAGAAGGCGCAATTGCGTAGACCAGGGCCGGGCAACTGGAGGCCCACGGGCCGCACACCGCTTCTTTCCACTGTTTTCAGTGCCCACCGGTGTCTCCCACCATTCGGACTTATGAAAGAAACGGTGTGAGGCCCGCGGCCCTCTTCGGTTCTGAAGGTCAAGTTAAGGGGGTGGACTCACGTTTTCAGAATTGCAAGGGTGTGGGATGCGCTTTCTCATTTCTCGATAACGGGGTTTTAATAAATGGGGGTTTTCAGTAGTCAAAAGCGCTAGATAAAAGATCAATCTAGGCTGCAATCGCCCTCAAAAGTCCTATTTTTACGTTTACGAGGCGTCAGTTGCATTACTCGGAAACATAAAGCTGCGACAGCTACAAGCTGCCGACTTTTGAGGGCGATTGCGAGCTAGATTGATCTTTCATCTAGCGCTTTTGACTACTGTAAACCCCCATCTTTGCATTATCGAGAAATGAGAAGGCACCCTTACAATCTTAGAAACGAGTCTACCCTCTTAAGTTAAAAGCGAAGAGTGGAAGAACCCGCAAATCCCGGTGGAGGTCGCGCAGCGACGGCTCTGGTGTAGATTCTTGCATTCTGAACCGCCCCGAGACTTCAAAATGCTCTACGAGGCTCGGTTTTCTCTGGTAACCCTCTGCCGTCTAGTCAACGAGCGCTCGATTCTTTTCGCTTGGCTGGAAGACTCTCTTCGGCAACTCGACAGCTCGAGCCTTGAGATAAGGAACGTCGTAAATTAAAGTTTCAAGAATACTGCGATAAGATTCAAGCAGTTGAACAGCAGAGGGTTCGCTCGCAAGATCGTGTAACCGTACAGGATTCTTCCAACCGCATTGGCAATTCTCATTGTCCTGAGGTTTCTTCAGCGCCGTCGCCGAGCAGAGGAACTTTCCACCCGGTGACCATAAGGTCGACTGGAACTGTACTGACATCGTGGGACCACCGGACTCGATGCTGAACGTCCCTTCGCCGCAGTACCTGTGCTTCGCGGATGAACTGATTTCAACTACCAGCTGGTCTTGGAGGCAGTCCAGGCTCTGGAGGTGAGAGCGATTGATAAATGTTCCTCTACGTACAAGCTACCTTCGAAGACAACGTTTCCTACCCATGGCATTTGCAGGCTACAGTTCATCTGGATGTTGTACTCGCTTCGCATCGTCCACAGACACGAACCCTGTCCTTTGTAATTGGATGGGTACTGGACGTTGTAGATGTAGTAGGTCTCGGATGGAGCTAGGTTCGCGGAGAAGAAGCAGTCCCCATCCTGAGCGTTGCTGGCTCCCAGGAGCAACGTCAGCCAGCAGAGAACAGCCAGCGGAGCTGCGACAAGGAAACGATCTCGTAAGACAATTCGGCAAGCTGGAGGATTAGGCGAGTAGGCTGCACAGTGCATTGACAACGGACAAAAATCAGCTTATAATTATAACCAGATGATTTTGTGCACTTATGGCACTTATGACAAGAAATTTTGTCCAGAGAACGGGCTTCCCAACGCACTGTGCCTCCCGAGGACCTATCCAATCAGGATCCGAGAACGTTCGATAACGGATGAATGACGACCAAGTGGCAAACACTCGAGAACCCGGTACATAGTACCTTTCATGGCGACGAGGGTGTCGTTCGAAGAAGCGTGCCGAGAATCGAGTAACTTTTGATGAACTCGCGGAAACCGATCTGCTCGCGCCCCATCAGGTCCCGGCGTTTTTATCTGTTTCGCGAAAACAGGCTAAAACGACTATCTAATAATGCGCGCTTGCTATCATTGTACACTCTTATCGGGAGGTAATTGTAGCCTCGGGAACAATGGCAAACACGCGGTGACAACGATCTGACAGCAGGTTTCCATAATGTCGCCAAGGTGTTACGAATCGAAAGGCGAGCAAACCGGCTGACGATCGATGCTAATCTGTATGAATGACCTGATAGGATCGATCAATGAGATACCGGCATTCCCTTTGACTGGGAATCAGTCCAGACCTGTGTTTACAGTCACGGTTAACCGATTTGCGTCGTTAGCGTACATGGGCGCGCTATTTTCCTAGTCGCTATCGCCAGAGCACATGCAAATTCGCCATTTTTCCTGATAACAGATCCCCGGTAGTTGCCCCATGTAAACAGCGTGGACAGGATTACCCGTGATCCTGGAAAATCATGCGTGTCCCGGACTTGTAATCATTTTCTTCGAACGAGCTGGCTTTAAGCGTTCCGCAATTGGTACTCGGCGAGCTCTCAAATTATCAGCTAAAGCAACGATTAAATATTAAGATAAGGAATTAAGATCATTGGGAATGTGTAATAAATTTCTTTGAACTCGTCGCACCGATACTAACCGATTTTAAACGCTCTTCCATAGTGTTTTGAAGCTTTTGCGTCGTGAAAATATATTATTTAAACGCGACTTAATTATCCCGGTGGATATTTGCATTTTCTTTTACATATTTGTATAGTATCAATTAAACGGACGTCAAATAACCAAGGCCACTGTGAATTGTTGCCGGGCTAATAGTTACTGTTCGTGGTAATATAAACATCGATATCTCTAATCTGCTTCGCCTGCTTAAACCGTGACTTAGCAACTGAAAAACAATTAAGACATCAATGATCCGCGTGTGTTCGACGAAGTCAGCATTTCCTTCGAATTAGAATAAACATCGATTTCGAGTAGAGATTGCAACCACGCAAAGTTCCGTATTTTGTAGGTTATCTTTGTAAGGACTCGAGGAGCAACGCGGAAGATGCAATAATTAATAGTCTTTGCTTTTTACGATCACATATTCTCAAAGTTCTATAAATGAAAATTTTGTTTTATAATTTCAACATTTTTCTTAATTTGATTAAAGCTATATTTACAGACAGCTCGTTTATATATAATTCGTTCTAAACAATTTTTGCTAGAAAAATAAAACAATTAATAGTCTTCGCTTTTTACGATCACATATTTTCAAAGTTCTACAAATGAAAATTTTGTTTTATAACTAGAACATTTCTCATCTGATCTTAATTTAATTAAAGCTATATTTACAGACAGCTCGTTTATATATAATTCGTTCTAAACAATTTTTAATGAAAAATAAAATTTGTTTCTTTATTAAATATATACAGGGTGGAAATTATAAAGCGTTACAGTCGAAAATCTCCGGAAATATTGATTGTACGCAAGAATGTTTCAGATGAAAGTTGTTCAATACCGAGGGGGACATCATGTGGTGGAACTTTTATTTCTCCCGGTGGACACACCAAAGTGAGATGAAGGTCAACTTTCTTTTTTTGAATGGGATGATACGTTCTTTTATTCACCATCAAATAGTGCGTTTCAAGACGAATTCAACGACCTATGACTCAAGGTCATTCAAGGTCGAACAAAGTCTTACACCTTTGAGATGTCTCTGTGCTATCTGGGGCGGAATTGAAGTAAATCCCACATCTATTTTGATTGCAAACCTTAATTTCGGCGAACGCTAGAGAATGCAGGTCCGACGTACATAAGTCGTACTACATTATTGAATACAATTACGAAGTCTACGTTGCCGTAATCTCGTGGCAAATATTCCCTGAGAATTAAAACGGACACGTGGATCCAGGAATTTGATCTCTTATCATCGATAAGTAGGTCAGCACATAAATTGGGGTATTTTGGTGGGAACCGCCTAAATTGTTTTGATCGTACAATAAGATAAGCAATGTTTGATAATTGTTAAATAGGATTAAGGGATACGAGTAGTTTACTCGAGTGCGATTAGGCGTTCGAACAAAAATTAATTGTGGCGGGAGAAATGGCGGCTCCGTCTACCGGCTAGCGGCAGCACTGTAGTTGACTATGGTGTGACTATAGTCGCGCGAAGTTGTCATGGCAATGGGTGGCATACAAACGGGAAAGTTAATAAAAATACGTACGCGTTTAATGCAAATGAACGCGTGCATATTACGCGCACAAGTACGCGGGCTCGTAATGGCTTTGTTGCCGATGGACAGTCAACGTTGTTCCATTCTCGAGTACTTGAAGTCATCTTGACCGAACGCTGACCCGAGCCTCCGCATTGTTTACGAATATAAGTAGTCAATTATCGAGGGCAGCGGATGAGAAAGGTAAGCTTTCCCAGCTAAAATAATCAATACAGCGCTTCATTATGTAATTGTTTAACAAGCCTCGCGAGTATCTAATTTTCTTAACCTGTACCGGGTGGTGTTGAACTTGCAGCGTGGTTCCACAAGGATGTCGATTACTAGAAGCTGTTCAGAGACCACTTGTGGACCAGTTTATCGCCGCAGACGCATTTCGAAAGCTAGACATAGTCTCGGAGCCCATGGTAATCATAAGGATCCATTGGATTACGCGATGGACAATGGTAACCATTATGAAGGTGATACATCTTTAAGAAGTAGAAGTAGAAAGTGTAGAAGGAGCAGAAGGAGCCAAGAAAATGATGTGGAGGGACATGTAGTCAACGAAGACGATGCTGATTCAGGTACGTTTAATTATTATGCTTGTATAAACAGTTATACATTTGAATTGAAATATTTTATTAATGTAGGTATCATCTCAACGAGAGCGAGAGACAAACATCAGGCAAAGGACACTGCGAAGATTGCCAGCGACTACCACAAGCTAGAGAAACGCTACAGGAATGTTAAAGACGAATGCGAAATGTTAAATAAGCAGATGGAACGTAGAGAAGCGGAGTACCAAAAAATGCGTACGCATTACGAGGCAGTGGTGCAAATGGTGCGTGAGATGGAGATCACCAAACACGAGTTGAGCAGGAGGAATCAGAAGCTGGAAGCAGAGAAGGTTCGATGCGACGAAGATATATTACTGTTGAAAAGTATTGTTTGTCAGTTGAACGCCGAATTGGAGCGATATCAGGATAAACTAAGCGAGGAGAAAGTGAAAATCGGAGGTGGAGAATATGCAGAAAATAGAAGGAAGCAGTATGGCGAAAGAATTTGGAGCGGTGTGAAGTTTCACGCATTGGGTCCTCTGTTGAACGCTTATCAGCAGAACTTGATGGAAAAGCAGGAGCTCGTGGGCATGTACGAGCAAGGAATGGCTAGCTTTGGTAATAGATGCAAGGAGATACTCACAGAGAACGAGCAGATGCACCAAGAAGTGAAGGAATTGAGATCGGAATGCGATAGGTACGCGAAAGAGATGAGGACAACGATCGAGAACACTGCCACGCTGAAGAAACAAAATGATTCGCTGCTAAAGGAGAATGCAGAATCGAAGAAAGAATCAAAAGAGATTCGTTCGTTGTACGAGTCGAAGCTACACACGGTTCTGGAACATAATGAAACACTTAAGAAGGAGTATGCCGCTAGTACGTCGGAGCTGAGCAACCTCAGAGGGAAGTACGAAATCCTCAGCAAGGAATTCGAGAAGATAAAAAGCAGGGAGGAGCAATCGATACCTAGCAGCGTTCACACGGCTGCGATCGACGAATGTAAAACACTGTTGGACGAGTTGAAGCATCGATACGAGACCGAGAAGCGCAGTTTATCGAATCAAATCAAACGGATAGAGGAAAATAAGCCGGAAAACGAGAAACAGCTGGTACTGGTCACAGCCGAAAGGAATCATTTAAAGAGTCTTGTAACGAGCCTGGAAACTAGTCTCAAGTAAGACATTCGTTAATTCTCAAATAGGTATTTTTTGCATGCGATCCACGTGGTAACAGGTAAATAGATTTGTTTCAGGCGGACGCAACGTAGAACCGAATACCTGCGGAACCTTGCATATTCGACTCGTGTTTCACGTGATTCCGTGAAGGAGCAATTAAGCAAGACGACCGCTTATTGCGAGGAATTGTTCGCCGAGTATGAGAGAATTGCTACCGAGAGGGAGAAGCTGCTGGTTCTTCTACGCGAAACGGAGAAGGAGAACGCGAACATCGACCGTCTTGGAAAGAGCATCACCAGCCGAGTAGTCGGCTTAAAAAATCAATTGGAGGCGAGTATAAAATATTTCCGTATTGTTAACAGCCGGAACAGGCTAAATGATAGAAGACAATTATTTCAGAGCGTTCGCAGAGGCGCGAGACAACAAGTAGAATCCGTGGAGAAACGGATACAGTTGCAAGAGGCACGAGTGGGGAAGATGAAGCTGGAATATCGTCGCAAAACGCAGCAACTGAAAGAGATAATTAAGCAGAAAGATGAGACGATCGCGAGCCTACGACAGACGCCCGTTAGCCGAAATAAATCATCTCGACGTCTGCCTCAGGCGGTGGATGACGAGGAGAAACCTGAATGAATCCACAATCCTCCTCGGACTTCTGGCTAATCTTGCAAACCGCAAGACGAGATCGTCTGCGATTGGACTTTGTAACAGATCTCCGGCGAGATTCTTGATTGAGGAATAGGTGCTACTCGAAAACACCGTCCACCTCTCATTTACCGACCGTGTCAGTTGCTTTATATAGTGGTGACATCAAAGGTAGCAAGTGGCTGCGAAGGCTACCGTTCGCCACTGTATTCGCTGCGGATGGCAGCGGTGTCTTCGGTAACCACCTCCCGGCGAAAAATTGATGTCATCCGTTATAGGCATGATGTCAGACACGTTCCGCGCATTCATATGCAAAAGATGTGTTTTATCATTAAGCCTTTTATAGAGATCAATAATAGCTCTAAGGAACGATTATAATATATCGGGATTGCAGCAATTATCTGTCGATACGATTCACTGTCCAACGGTCGCCCATTACAACACCGATCCAGTCATTCTGTTCCTCGCCTTGGGTCCCTACCGTCTTGTTTATTCATAAAAATAGTAACTTGTCTCATTAGATCAATCTGTTGACGCGCGTTCTTCGTTCAAAAATATTTTCTCATACAAAACGATATTCATCTGAAGAGCTTAGCTCGTCGTTCGCATACATTTTTGAGAGAATTCGAGGGAAGAGATGAACGATAAAAAGTCAGCGTCAACATTCTTATTTATTTGGCGATATCTGTAATACATGTGTTGGGCTTATCTCGGACGCATGTTGATTAGAATTGTGTCAAATCTATTTATATATTTATGACAAAAGTGCCGTTCCTCGATAATACAGGAGATGTATGCAGGCTCGAAAGGAGAGCAATAAATTGGGGAGGGGGGAAAGTCGGACGGGACAATACCTAATCGGAAAACGAGGAAAACAGCTCGGGGCGATCTTTGTGCGGTTGGCCACGGTGGGGCGTTGCGAGCCACGCCAGCTGCCGGGATTCAGTCGTGTCGCGAAAGTTCGGGGACCCTCGACGCACTTCGGGCACGTTCGTCGAAAGTAAAATGTCGTCTGCTAGGCGCGTCGTCGGAACAAAACCGGGTCGTATTTCTAACGCGAAAATCGCAATGATAAGTGATAATGCGATGTCTCTGCGCGCGAGCACGTAGTGTTTCCTGCCGGAAGGTAGATCGGCGTCCGCGAAAGGATATTCTGCGGATCAACGTTGCTGCCGTGGAAAATTCAACAGGAACACCGGGTGAACATTGATTTTTCCTGGTTTCGCATCGGAGACGACAGATGATCGAACGGTAACGCACACGTCCTTTCCTATATAGTCGCTTCACTCGTTTACTACTCGGTGGATTCCAATGACCCGGCGTGTGATCGATGATGCACCGAGCCTCGAGGAGGACGGGGGAAGCCCTTAGACCACGTCGTGCCCGCACGAAACCCGACTGTTCCGGCGAAGTTTCGCGCGTACAGAAACACCGTACGCTTTTCCATTATTTTCGTTCAGACGGTTATCTCGATTTCGTGCTGGCTGCGCGAACGTCTTCCGCAGATGTCGCTGACTCTTCCGCTAATCGCACATTGTCTCGCGTGCTTGCGCGTGTGTGTATCGGCTGGCATAACCAGGCATAACCGAGCTAACCCTAAGAGCATCGCGCAAACTCGAGTATAATTAATGTTTCTCGCAACAGCGAAATTGAATGTGTCTCCCGGTCACGTTTCCACGATTTTGTTAGGTTAGGTTCTGGTGTAAAAAGAACCAGGTTATCTCCTTTGTTCCGGCGAGTAATCGAACCCCGAATCCGGTGCGTTTCTCTCGTTGTTTGGTTGTTCAGCGGGCTGGCTGGTTCGCGTGGATATATTTTTCTTCGTTTGTTTTTCCGACACCGAAAGAACGCATAGGGGGTGTACGAGAGAAAGGGGGAAAAAAGTGCTCGGCCGTGTGCACGTTATAAACCGAGAGATCTTTTCAGCCGCGAATATATAGAACGGACGTCCGTGTTTTTGCCCGGCCGTGTTGTAAAAACAAATGAACGAGACCGTAAGAGACATTCAACTCGTTCGCGAGTGTTTTCGTGCGTAAGAACGTTCTTTTTTCGAAACCCGGTTTGTATACAACCTCGTAACGTATTCGTATCGCGAACACGACAATAGCAAGAAAGAACCCCGCAGGTATTCCGATTCTAAAGGCTCTCAAGGCTCGTTGCGACCACTGGTATCGGCAAGTAGAGTTCCGTTCGAAAGTAGAACGATGATCTACGCAACGAGGAATTCACGTACGTTACGATTCTTTCGACGTCGCCCCAGAATCGATTCCGCTTGATACGCTGTTACCGCATCCGTTTCCGGTCTTTTGTATCCGATCTCGGCCCGACGTCGAACACGTCACCATGCAGAATCGCCTAACCCGTAAAGTTAATCGAGGATCCCAAAGAAATCGGATTTCGAAGTTTCTTCGCAATGCGTCCGTCCGATCGAAAGAAAATATCGCTTTCTCCTCCTCGCTGCCGTGACTCAACGCGATTGCTAAAATATTAACGCAATATCGGCCGTTCCCTTTTCTTACGTGCACGCGAGGTTCCCGCGTTGCGTTCGAAAAGAGACATTAACCCCTTGGCCTGTAGATTTCTTCGCGGCCAAGTTAATCGGGACAAGTTTGGTCATTTTCACGGAATAGAACGGTCACATTCCTGGTTTTAGTAAATTCGGTTCAAAATTCTCTGTGACTAGTCTTGCTCGCAGTAGAGCTAGAAGTTGATTCATCTCGCAATAAACCCCCTCCTGGTAACGTATTTTCGTAACACGGTACTTTTGTATGTACAGTCGAGTCTCCTATGACGCGATTAATTTGTACCGTGTTACTTGGAAACCCGGAATTAGTACAGGACGAATTAAATTAAAAGGTATTGATTTTTATTCGTTTCAAGTACGATGTTCTATATAAAAAATTCAGAACAATGGTAACAACAACATTTCATCGATGAATTTTTATGCATTCTTTTCGAGTTGTTGGAGATTTTCAATTTTTTCCAACCTGTTTGTAAAATATGATGAAGATACTCTGGGAACATCAATATAAAATTGGCAATCCTGTTTCCGGATTTGAAAAAAAAATCGATTTTGCAATAAAAAGTCTTGAAATAATTAATTGTCGTGTGTGCTATTAGTTAGAATGTTCGTGAACTTTTTCGTGTCTTTTTTCTGAGCAGAAGAGAAAAAATAATTCATTAAACCGTGCTCGCTCTATACCTGCCCTTGCGGTAGGGCTAGCGATTTGAAACTTGTCACAGAGGGTTTTTTTGGGTCCAACGAAAACTCAATTTGGTTTTAGCATCTTCTCCGTATATACCGGATAATATTGGGTTGGCAAGAAAGTAATTTCAGTATTTTAAGGTGAGAGCCCAATTTCAAAAAAATGAATAAGATATTCCCAGATAGCATTGAGACATCTCAAAGACATCTGTAAGACGACTGCCGCAAGACATTCGGACGTCTGGGAAACGTCTGAACGGCTCCCGAAAGTCTCCTGAATGTCTTGTGTTACAAAACGGTACGTCTTAGAGACCTCTTTTGGACGTAGGTTAGGCGTATTTTTAGACATTTCCGAAAAACGTCTTTTTAGACATCTCCGAAAAACCTATTTTAGACGTCTTTTAGACGACATTTCCGAAAAACGTCTTTTAGACGCCTTTTAGACGACATCTCAGAAAAACGTCTTTTAGACAACATTTCCGAAGAACGTCTTTTAGACGACTTTTAAACGACATTTCCGAAGAACGTCTTTTAAACATCTTTTAGACGACATCTCCGAAAAGACGTCCTTAAGACGTCTTATTTCAGACGTAAAAACGATGTCGTCAGATAGACGTCTTTTTGGAGACATTCAGACCTAAAAACGACATAAAACAGACGTCTATGAGACGTCGGATATTCGTTTTGCAAAAAGGAATAAATAAGAAAATATTTCATTGATTGGAGTTCATCGTTTGAATAAAGAAATTCGGTTTTATTTCGCCTTAAAATACCGAAATTACTTCCTTGCCAACCCAATATAATTGTTCTACCGCTTTATGAGGATTGACCGTACTAATCTCGGTGGAGGATGAATTGTCAACGTCCCCGAGATTGGAATCGAAATGACCGTCGCTCGTAGCGCATCGACGGCGCTGTTTTTGCTATATATTATGATACCATGACCTATCGGTGTCACCGTATCACGCGAGGCGATCCGTAAAGGGCTAACAAAGCTGATCTTAACCGTTCTATTCGTAGAATGTTTCCGGAAGAGGACAGCGGCATAGAGGACAGAGAGGGCGGCGATAGAACTCGGCCTTGGTATTTCGACAAGTGAAAAACGCTGGTAGGAATCCGTGGATCGTGGGCAAAGGTCTCGAAAACGTAGAGCGACGACGAGAATTCGAGGTTGCCGGGGCTGAGAGGTCATGCCTGACCCTAACCAAGTTTTCAGCCGTGGCGAGGAGCGTGTCTAACCTAACCTAAGCGCGCCGCTCGACGAGCAAGACAGGAACGAAGAAGAACATAGCAAAGCAGAGCACCGTTGATCATCATCGCGCAGGTATCGTTCCTGCAACCTAGTGGCGGGGCCCTCTATTCTGCTAGGTGCTCCCCAAGTCATCGTGAAAAAGAAGACGGCCCCAGACGACGGCGTGCGCTTGCTTTCCCTGTTCGTCGCCTCCTTCCCACCGTCTCTTCCTTCCGTTCGTTCCGGCACTTCGCGCGGCTCGTGCACTTGCACGCAGGCACGCCGGTGTGCGGCGTACTTGCACGCGCATCCTATAGTACAGAGAGTGTTGCCGGCGTAGTTCGGCTCTGCTCGGCTCGGCGTCTCGCCTCGTCTCGGGAACAGTAAATAAACGCAAGCGCGGCATGCCGGATCGCGTTTCCACGTGCTATCCGTCCCACTGAATTATTCCCCGGCGTCGAACAGAGACAGAACAGGGACGAAGTTCGCCCTCGACACGGGGATGGCAAAGATGACGTTCGCAACGACACGTGCAAACTCGCCAGCCGCCCGCTGTCGGTAACCAAGAACCGGCCACTTTGCTACTCGGCGCGCATCGCCCGCGAGAAGACGCGAGACACTATACGCAAACACGACGCGTGACCCCTGTGCGGATCTTCTCTGTGTCGCCGTGTTTGTGAAATCGCTTCAGTAGTTGGTGAAAACGCTTCCAAATATGGTGTAGAGAAGACAAGAGACCAGCTGACAACACCACCTTGCAGATAATGGAGTTCGAGCTGGACGGAAGCCTGAAGGAATGGGTAAAGGACAAGCCACTGAGTATCCTGCAGCTGGACCCTGCCGACAGAGCCGTATTAAGGATCGCCGGTAAGTGCATGTCAATTTTCTTCAACGTATTCGATGGGGCTTCCAGGACGATACAGTGGGTGTACAAAATGTTTGTACGCCTTTTAAAATAGAATAATTGTTTTATAATTGTACCGAACGACCTGATTTTTTATAATCAATTAGAAGCATTGGTTTACGAAATGATATGGCAAAAAGATTTTCCAAAAATTTATGAGGTTACATAGCAAAAATAAGAAAGGCTTTTTTTAAAACTTTTTTATTTCGGCCCTTAATGCAAATTTAAAATATATGTTCGATAGATCTGTTAGTTATATACGTGCTGAAAATTTTATCAAAATCGATTAACATACCGAAGAACTACAAGTGGTTAAATGTGGTGAAAATCACAGTTTTAAAAGTTTTAAAAAATGCCTTTTTTATTTTTGCGTGCGGCCTTGTAAATTGTAATTTTTAGAAAATCTTTTCTGCAGGTCATTTAGTAAACCAATGTTTGATACAATTATAAAAAAGTTATTCTATTTTAAAAGGTGTACGAACACTTTGTACGTCCCCTTGTAAAACGCGATTTACCGCCATTATAGGGCGCTCGTTCTCCCGATTTTTATTCCTCGAGTTCCTGGTAAGCGGGTAAACTCTCGTTTCCAGGATCGCAAGGGTGCGGGGTGCGCCTATCTGCGAACAGTGTGTTTACACTGTGGATCATCTTGTCTACGAAAGATTCACAGTTTTTAGCGAGACGTTTGAATGTTTTGAAACGGAAGCCTTCGATTCGAAATTTCGAATTGCAACGATGAGTTCGCCATCTATATACTCGCCATTACACTATAAGTGACATTCGACGAGGAGAAGTGTCGTCGCGCACGTACGCGCACTATTCGTGAACCCGTGTCTCGTGGTAATTGACAGAGCGTACGTAATCGACGAGAATGTGAACGGGTAATGAGTTGTAAATGAATGGTAATAGCGGCCGGCGACCATCAATCCTCCACCCCGTTCCGCGAGTCTCGGAAGTCGATTAGTCGACAGCAGTCCAGCGCCGTACAATCGATAAGAAGACGCGTAATTTGGGAAATTTTTCGACCCTCGAATTCGTATCAATTCTCGGGAGGTATTTGCAGAGTCCTCAGATCAGGGGAATTGACTCGAATCGAGGGGAAAATATTATGTCCTCTCTCTGCCAGTGGTTGAACTAGTCACGTGACGTTGTGACTTATGGGGAAGGTGGAGTGGGGGTATTAATATGTCTAATATTTTGCGTGTAATCTTACCGTAATAATTATTCCTGCGGATCCTCTTATGCAAAATAAAAATATCTCCAGTAAATTCACAGAAATTCAAATTAATAAAAATACGAGTTTAACAATTGTGCAGTCAACCGGGCACCCATTTTCTTTATTTCTTTCAACAACTTGATAATGTTACTCTAAAAATATTACAAAATTTCTCTGAATGTCCATTCTTTACTCGCTAATATGTATATTAATTTTTATAGAATGATAGAATTATAGAATTTATGAGAATTTGTGCAAACATGTTAACTATAGAAAGGTTTTCAATAATCTATATATTTTGGTTGACTACATAAGAGTGAATAATATTACTAGGACAATTTTTCTAGTGTCTTCGATAATTTTTCTCGTATCTTTAGAGGTTAAGAAAACCGACGCGAGGGAGCGTGAAGTTTGCCGCCGGTTTCGAAACGCGCGCGAAAAATCGACGCCATCTTGGAAACCTGTAAGTACGGACACCTTGCAGGGAAGCTTAGGAATTTTGTAAGTTTTCTTCGTGTTTTATCCGTTTATTTTATTTGCAAGACCCGGCTAATATATCTATCTTCGTCGCTCCAGTATTTATCGGTTTTATTTTTAATTAATATCTCGATAGTCTCGAACGTATATAAATCTTGGCAATCAACGCAGATAAGATTAACCTTGTTGAATCGAGTATTAGAAGAAACGAGTTGTGCAACGATCTTGATTTGATACTGACGTTGTGGGAGCCTGCACTAATAGTACAATTAATAGGGTAATTAGTCATTTACATTCATACGTATCTCGCCGTGAAACCGGCGATCGCTCGGAAGTCACGCTCACGTGACGCCGGCCGCCGTCGTGTTAATACGACGACCATAACCTTGCAACTTGAATTATTTATTTATTACAGTGATGGACAACTAGCGAGGATCTGAAGGTTCATTGATCATCAATATTGATAAGACAGTGGATTTCATGCATTTATGACAAAAAAAATGAATAGATCGAATATAAAACATTATTACAGTGACCCGAATTAATATTCGGACTCTCTAAAAAAGACGATAACTTCTTCGATATTGTACTATACGATTTGAACTTTTTGGGAAGCTAGAGCAATTAGTTTGCTACAGGATGTGAAAAGAAATTTTTACAAAAAATGCAATTGTTCGGAATTGTAGAAAAAATAGTAACAGTTGCATTTTACAATTTTTTTTTATGTCGGCCTATATTGAAAATTTAAAAAATACGTTTTTTGTAGATCTGTGTCAATTATATGCACCGTGAAAGTTTCATCGAAATCGGGGTAAAGAATCTTTAAATTTATTGCAGTTATAGGCCGAAAATCGTGAAAATTTTTACCATCTTTAAACGTTTGTAGCTCATTGCAACGTCGACCGATTTTGACGAAATTTTCAGAATATGTTTAATCCACACAGATGTACAAAATGAATTTTTTAAATTTTCAATGTAGGTCCACACACGTTAAAATGTTGTAAAATGCAATTTTTAGTATTTTTGCTACAATTCCGATCTATTGCAATTTTTGAAAAAATTTCTTTTCACATCCTGTAGTAAACTAATTGCTCTAGCTTCCCAAAAAAGTTCAAATCGTATAATACAATATTGAAAAAGTTATCGTCTTTTTTAGAGCCTCCGAATATTAATTCGGTTTACTGAAAATAGTAAGGTGGTGTCTCTTGGACCCCGACAAATGAATTTCATAAATAGTCTCGTTTTTAATTTCAATTTGGGATGAAGAATGACACAGGATAAAAAGTAAACAAACAGATTTAATTCTATTCATATAAAAATATTTTTCAAATATCTGAAGCTGGGGTCCTCTGAGACCGCATGTTACCTTGCGAAGGTTAATTTCGACTTTTTGAGAGGATCAAAGTCAAAAATACATTTTAATTTAACTCGTTTCAACCGACTTGGAAAATTTCGCATAATGGTCCGTAGTCTAATTATACTACAGAAAGAAAATAAATTTCTACTTCGTTCCAGTTTGTTGCAAGTCAGCTATTTATTGTTAACAGCGGAGTTTCCTCCGCTGATGATTTGCAATCTATAATAGAATTGACATAAACATTTACGACGGAGAAACCTGCGACCGCGTAAAAAGGAAATAAATGGATCTGCCGATTGATAATATACTGCGAATCGATGAGAGAGGATCTTCGATCATTCGCGGTTTGATCGCGACCTTGGTCGAGGGGTGCTGACCAGGAATAGACACTCGAAACCGAGTGCATATCGGATTGCACTCTGCGATCTCGTCTTACCGTGAGAATTTTTGTCGTACGCGTGCGCGCGAGTCTTGATCTTCGATTGCTATACAGACGCGAAACGAGCAGCTTTTAAAGTAACCGGCGGCGTTACGATTTCTCGTGCCTGGACCAGAGTTGGGCATTAATCGATTAAAATTTTAACCAAGACTGATTGATTAATGTGTACGATTAAAAACGTAATCATTGAAAAATCGGCGATTGAGTCAATCGATTGATGAAGTTAATCATGAATCGTTGATTAAAAGAAGAAATCATGGAAAAATCGGCGATTGATTCAATCGATTGATGAAGTTAATCGTGAATCGTTGATTAAAAGAAGAAATCATCGAAAAATCGGCGATTGATTCAATCGATTGATGAAGTTAATCGTCAATCGTTGATTAAAAGAAGAAATCATCTAAAAATCGGAGCCTGATTTAATCAATTGTTGAAGTTAATCGCCATACGGTCTATCCATAAATTGTAATAAGGGGGAGAGAGTGACGCGGTACGATGGTCGTAGCTTTCCAGGAACAATAACTTCAAACATAAAAGCACGTAAACAGAGATTTGTATTATAGACCAAATGACAATACACCTAAACTCAGTTTACATTTTCTTCAGTATTCGTACAGCTTCGATTCCGTATTGCATTCCGAAGTTTCAGCAGTTAATCATTAATCAATTATTCGATTGACGATTACAATTGAAAGGAATGTAATCTAAAGTAGAAATTCAACCGTTATTCCCAATTAATAAGTATTCAATCGTTAACCGCAATTAACGACTAAACTAGGAGATTAATTGTTAATTGCGATTAACGATTGAAGTAGAAATTTATTCGTCAATCGTTGATTAAATTTTTGTCGAAGTTTGACCTGGACACGCGTCTGTTATGCAAAAGAGCCGTGCATGTGGGGCACGTCCGATTCCACGGAGTTACAGGCTCTGATTCGCGCTCACAAAAGGGGCGTACGCTCGGTTCCGCACCATTTTCGCTCGCCGTGGATCGTTAAAGTGGTCGTTGCTCGATCGACGTAACCGCGGTCTCGCAACGAACTCGACTCAACGTCGATAGAAGATGCAACGTATCCCTGGCACGCGAGCATTAATTGCTCCTAATTATAGCGTGCTATCGGCTCCGGTATCGCGAACGCTCTAGTAACCGACACTCCCGCCGATTTGTCCACTGGAACATCGTTTCTTCAAAGAACAGAGATACCTTATCGAACTATCGGCAATTAAGCGAGACGACTCGAACCGTCGTAACGAGTCGATTGTCTCCGCGAAATTGTCAATGTTGACACAGCAGATCCCCGTACAAAACGGTAAAAAGACTGAACACAGGTGGCAGTAAATACAGAGTTATTATCCGAGGCGTCTAATATCAAAACCAGAGTCGTGCAGAATTACAATTGAATTACTCCAGGAATTATAATTACAAAGTAATTGAATTACATTGTAGTTCAGTTATATTGTAATTTATATAATCCAGATCTTCATTCAATTAAATTAGAATGTAATTCGTAATTGCGATTGGAGTACAATTATGAAATACTTCGTAATTAAATTACATTAATTAATTGAACGAGGACGAGGAATAGAAACTACGCCGCATAAACAGCAAAAAAAGTATATCAAAGTAAAACGTAAAAATATACCGTACTTCTCCAAAGTTCTGGGATGTAATTTGGAGAGCTGTATTTTAATTATATTGTATTTCAAGTACACATCTAATTGAAATAATTAGTAATTGAATTCATTGAAAGGTTTGAATTCTGTAATTGTAGTTGAATTACTATATAGTGTAATAAACCACGTTTATTCCCAAATTTCATTAAGTTTTGTAAAGGAATCGTTTTCACAGGAATTTCTCGTGATATAATAGCCAATACCCTATTCAGTTAACATACATTAAAATATACGATTTTTTACAGACGCAATTTCTCTTGAAAAGGATCTATATTCGGATCGAAACGTTGAGAATAATTTAAAAATTTGCAAAATTGCTTGTTAGCCAAAATTAGATCGAACCTATGCGCCGAAATCATTAAAAAGTTTATTCAGTAATTTACGATCGACAAAGAAGAATTTCTACAATGTAATTCAATTGTGTAATTGAATTAGCACAACTCTGTGCGGTAGTTGTAAATAATCGGCCGGTTCGGAGCTGACCCGTGCGCGTTTTTTGTCTGCCGTAGCAATCCGCCCGGAGGGGGGATTTCTTTATTATTATTTACAAAAATATTTTGACGGGGTTCCAAGAGATAAACATACTGATGTTTCCAGTTTTTTCGCAGATGGACGAGTCGATGTACGAAGGCTAAATTTCCTTAATGATACTGTATACATATTTGTTTATGTACCAATCGACACAGCATTTTATTCTCTGTACAGAAAAGTATATTCACTCAGATAGTGGCCAGAATTAATATTCGGACACTCTAAAAAAGACGATAACTTTTTGAATATTGTACTATACGATTTGAACTTTTTTTGGAAGCCAGAGCAATTAGTTTACTAGAGGATGTGAAAACAAATTTTTTCAAAAATTGCAATAAATCGGAATTGTAGAAAAAATACTAAAAAATGCATTTTACAACTTTGTTATGTGGGCTCATATCGAAAATTTAAAAAATACGTTTTGTAGATCTGTGTCAATTATATGCACTGTGAAAGTTTCATCGAAATCGGTTGGTGCGGGAAAAAACGAAAGGCATTGAAAGATGCAAAAATCCTTAGATTTATTGCAGTGAGAGGCGGAAAATCGTGAAAATCTGCAATTTTTACCATTTTTAAACGTTTGTAGCTCATTGCAACATCAACCGATTTCGACGAAATTTTTAGAATATGTTTAATTGACACTGATCTACAAAACGTATTTTTTAAATTTTCAATATAGGCTCACATGAAAAAATTAGAAGAATGCAACTTTTAGTATTTTTTCTACAATTCCGATCTATTGCAATTTTTGAAAAAATTTCTTTTCACATCCTGTAGTAAACTAATTGGTCTAGCTTCCCAAAAAAAGTTCAGATCGTATAGTACAATATTAAAAAAGTTATCGTCTTTTTAAGAGTGTCCGAATATTAGTGGGAGTCACTGTATAAATAACGCGAGCAGTATATCGCGAAGGAGACTAGAGGGAATGGAGCATCAGACGGCGGAGAGTATCGTTTCGCGACGCGCGCGACTTCCTCGCGCTAAATTTATGGTTTTCCGCGAACGCGGGGGATCCATGGAGGCGATAGTGCGAACGCGTGCACAGTGCACGCGCGCGTTTAAGCTTGTCCCCCGATGAATGAAGACGGTCGGCTTGGCGGTCTCGATCAGAGAGGCGGACAGCCGAGTAACGAGCGAAACGGCGATTCAACCGTGTCGCCACCGCGTCGATGAACTCGCACGGCCGAGCTGAAAACCTCTCGACCGCGGTCACGGTCCATGAGATCTTTAACGGAGAGGTTACATCGGTTCGTTATGCCTACGCTGGTTATGTCGACGGTGTCTGCGACGGTAATGCTCGAGTTGGGAGCGGAGGCGGCAGGGTAGGTCGGCTCTCGCATTAATCTAGGAGTGTGGAGGCGGCAACAGGTGCTCGGGTCACGGTTCGATGCCCCAGCCTCGAGAACATCTTCCTATCCTCCTCTCCAATCCATCTTTTTTTTTCTTCCGCTTCCTATCGTTACGCGGAATCGCCTGACGCATCGCATGATTTCCTAAATATACACGTTACTCATTTAGTACGAATCGCTCAATCAAATTTTATCATGCCGGTATAACGTATAACGTGATCAAAAAATTATTTAACGGCGACCGTACACATGCGCCTTTCGTGATATGTACAGGGCGAGTCTCGTAACGTGACGATCTCAAATAACTCGTAAGTTAATTGTTGTTCAACAAAAATGTTCAAACAAATGTTGCATGGCTCTTAGGGGGACATACAGTGCTGCAATCTGATTTTTGTTAGTTCGATTTTTTATCAAGATACGAAGGTCACCTTCAGTTATTTAAATAGAATGCCCAATATTTTTGCTCGAACTCGGATGAAGCACAAAATTCTGCGTAAAAAAGTATTGACCTTCGTATGTCATAAATCTAATAGATATCGAGATATTACCGAAATAATTTTCCACTACTTATTCAAGTTGAGGGTTATCAGTCCGAGCACCTATATATACTAGCTTTATACTAGCTATACATATGGAAAATTATTTCGATAATATCTCGTTAACTATTAGATTTCCCTTTTACGAACAAAAGGGATTCTTCTAAAAGAAGACCTCGAAGAGAGAAAGAGATCAAGCAACTCTCCGTTCGACTGGTAGTCGTCGTTCAGTGTTAAAACGTTGCAACGATACTTGACACTGAACTTCGCGACGCACGCCACGACCGCGCGAGCGATTTATTCTCGAACGCGTACCAAATCTTAAATAGCAGCTCGTTAAGAATAGGAGTCAACAACATTGGCAGCGGTGGCGCAGGGGTGACTCGAAATGAATTTCAAGTTCAAAGGAACCGAATAATCGCCGAGCTATCGACGATTATCGCGGAGATAACGATCTTGCAAATATTTAAACGAGACATCGCAAACACTCTCTCGCTGACACACCTGTTGCATAAAATAGCTCTCTACGTCCTCGTAGTAACAATTTGTGAATGGATACGACTGTCAATATTCTACGATCTCTGTTCGTCTGATGCTGCAGCACAAAATCGAGTAGAGATTATTATTATTCAATTACTCTAACTTTACATCACTTCAACATAAATCAATTCTTATTCGATGAAGTACAATGGACGCTCTAAAGAAGACGATAACTTTTTTAAAACTGTACTATACGATTTGAACTTTTTTGGGAAGCTAGAGCAATTAATTTACTACAGGATGTGAAAAGAAATCTTTTCAAAAATTGCAATAGATCGGAATTGTAGAAAAAATACTAAAAGTTGCATTTTACAATTTTTTTATGTGGTCCTATATTGAAAATTTAAAAAATATGTTTTGTAGATCTGTGTGAATTAATCATATTCTAAAAATTTTGTCAAAATCGGTCGACGTTGCGATGAGCTACAAACGTTTAAAGCTGGTAAAAATTGCAGATTTTCACGATTTTCGGCCTCCAACTGCAATAAATCCAAGGATTCTTACATCTTTCAATGCCTGTTGTTTTTTCCCGCTCCAACCGATTTCGATGAAACTTTCACAATGCATATAATCGACACAGATCTACAAAATGTATTTTTTAAATTTTCAATATAGGCCCACATAACAAAGTTGTAGAATGCAACTTTTAGTATTTCTTCTACAATTCCGATCTATCGCAATTTTTGAAAAAATTTCTTTTCACATCCTGTAGTAAACTAATTGCTCTAGCTTTTCAAAAAAGTTCAAATCGTATAGTACAATATTAAAAAAGTTATCGTGTTCTTTAGAGCGTCCGAATATTAATTCCGGCCACTGTATATCGAAATCGAAGGGTGGGTAGCTGTTAGAGGTAGCATGTTCTCCGAACGCAAGGCTTCGAGTACCGCGTCCCTCGGCCACTCGAGACTGGACAAACGTGCCCTTAATCTCCCCCGGCTAATTAGTCAGAGTGTTTCGTAGCCCCGTGACTCACCTGTTTGCGAAACCACAGCCGAGTATTCCCCTCGGCGTAACTTCGGAGCGATCATGGCTGGAGGTTCGATCCACCAGTAGGTTCGTCCGAGAAGTCAAAGTTCCGGCGTTCACGGTCACACTAAATATCTTGGGGAATCCTCGTTTTAATATATATTTCGTGCAGTAATCTTCGGTTCGATCGAGGTACAGTTAGGAATGCGTGAACTTGCCAACGGGGGAAAAGAAGGAGAGGAGGCCCACGGGAGGGAAAAAAAATCGAAGCAGAGAAAAAATGTTGTCGGGTTGGGGATCCGGGTCAACGAGACACGGCGAACCACGAGCTCATCGAATATGTAATAGACATACGCTAAATAACGTTAGACAGTGGGAATCTAGCACCCCTGACGCGCGACGCCATCGTCCGTCGAATATCAACGCTCGCAAAACAAGCATGAAGAGACTCCGATCTCTTCACTTTAATATTTCGCACAATACAGGTTCATGATCATCTACACTACTGGGAAAAAGAAAGAAGCACCTAGGATAATTATGAGATATAATCAGGGACCAAAAATAACAGTTATACTAAAATTTTCTACGATAAAAATCATTAATAGAAAGTTAATTATTATATATATTATTATAGATATAATGAGGGACCAAAAATAACAGTTATACTAAAATTTTCTACGGTAAAAATCATTAATAGAAAGTTAATTATTATTGACATTTAAAATAATGTACACAAAATATAAAGAAACAATTTGGAAGAAGAAAGTGATTAAAAAATATCGTTTTTTAAACTGTTTGGTTATAAGTAACAGTTATTAATGTCCAAAAAATTGGATCCTCCTCGACAACTGTTATCGATGGAGTAAAACTGTTTCGGTTGCTCAAAGAAATTATAGATGAGAGAAGTTCATTTCGATCGCTCATAACAGTCATCGATGACCGAATTTCTTTTCACTTGTTCATAATAATTATTTATGAGAAAATTCATTTCGGTTGCTTATTTAATTATTGAGTTGTCTACTCTTTTTCGGATGGAGCAAGTCTGTGAAATTCATTGAGAAGATTCCGTACAACAAAACGAATCAACAGATCATAAGAACAACACAAAATCTGTTTGTTTGTTACATTAAATTTTGATTATAGCAATTAATATTATGAATAAAAAATTTATTCAATAATTGATTGTCTACCATTTGAAAACCTACCATCGAAACTAACTTCACTCATTGATAACTGTTATGAGCGATCGAAATAAATGTCTCTCATTGATAACTGTTATAAGTGATCGAAATGAATTTCCGTCAACGATAACATTTACCAACAAGAGAAAAATTTTCGGTCACTTATAATCCTTATTTGTAACCAATACTCAAATATTGCCGGTTGCTTCTTTCTTTGGCACAGCAGTGTATATGAAATATTGTTCTAATATTTTCATTTTACGAATCTTGAGATTGTAAGGATGCATCAGTGTGAGGAATTATTCAACAAAAATGATACACAAACTTTATCTTTATAGTCAATCAAGAAAAATAATTATAACTAATTTATCTTGATAGTCAATGTTGATGGACATTAAAGAATCAGCAATCTACACGTACAACTTGCAGATCAAAGTTTAGCGGCATAACATTTGCAATCAAAAATATATCTTAACATCTAAGAGTGAATGACCTTCACATTGATGAGGCCCCTTTAGACAGAGTGCCTCGCGCCGAAAAACCTGTGATCGCTGCCGGATCATTCTTCGAAGCTAGCGGGTTTCCATCGTCGGCGTCGTAAACCATTCGGCGTCAAAATTCCTAAAAATGAGCCAGGGGACTCTAACGGGATCCACGTGCACCGGGTGTAGCTAGTATCTGGCTAGGAGCCGGTGTATCTAATGGGCCCGCTTTTCCCACACGGGAACGCGTGTTCGCTGAACGGCGTTCAGTGGTTTCGCTGTTGGTTTCGTTAGGTGTCCAGGGAGTTTGGAGTGGTCGTTAAGCCTCGAGTTAAGTGTGGACGCTGTTGACACGGCCGATTAGAGCCGGCCTGCCTAAAGCCTGGGTTCCTCAGAGGTTTAACGCCGCTGTGGACCAAAACGGAGACAGTTTCTGACAAACACCGGCGTCCCGATCCTCGGCCGACAATTCTTAGCTTGCTCTTGAAGCGCCAAGCCGCAGATAAGTCCCGCGACTTTATACGACGTGCAGCGTTATCGTTTATCCGGATAAGATAAACATTGGGCGGATCGGGCCTAGAGGCGGCGGCCGTTTACAGCCACATATTAAACGCGCACATCTGTTACGCGGTCCCCTTCGCGGGTCCCCGCTGGTTAGCATAAACAAGAGACGCCGGATTATATATATATATATATATATATATCGGCGACGTTAGGAACGATCGACGACGAAAAAATTAGGTGCATTTGGCCGCGCGCCAGGTCCCCAGGAATTCTCACGCCTCGCGGACCGACCGCCTCGCGCCGCTCTCCGCACCTTCTTCTGCGCCTTCTTCTGCTTAGGGTCATCCCGCTAGAACAGCGCCGCTACTCCGCCGCGTACGTAACACCTTCGTCTATTTAGTCGACGAACTTAGAAAACATCCTGCAGCTTTATCTGATCGAACACGTGTAATACCTGAAGAGGACCCCGTTAGGATACTATTAATTTTGAGATCTTCATGACACAGTGGAGGGGAAGTGTAGGGCAAAGTCTGAAGGATTTCGAAATTTGAGTTTAGCAGTATTTCGTTTCCTGGGCTAGAAAACTACCCTTGCTAAGGGTGGTTCTCTGGATGTAGTCGAAACTTTCAGGTTAATTAGAATATAATTTCGCTATAATTTTTTCTCTCTATATTTCTATAATTTTTCTATAATTTCTATATTTTTATAATTTTTTTATAATTTTGCTATAATTTCTATAATTTTTCTATAATTTCTATATTTTTATAATTTTCCTATAATTTCTATAATTTCAATATTTTTATATTTCTATATTCCCATAATTTCTATAATTTTCATAATTTTTATATTTCTATAATTTCTGTAATTTCTATATTCCTATAATTTCTATATTCCTATGTTTCTATAATTTCTATGTTTCTATAATTTCTATATTTCTGTAATTTTTATATTTCTATAATTTCTATAATTTTTCTGTTTCTATAATTTTTATAATTTTTATATTTCTATAATTTCTATCACTTTTATATTTCTATTATTTCTATTATTTCTATTATTTCTATTATTTCTATATTTCTATAATTTTTTTAATAATTTCTATATTGGTATAATTTTCATGATTTCTATATTTCTACTATAATGTCTGTATTTCTATAATGTCTTTATAGACATTTATGTCCGTATTTCTATAATTTCTATAATGTCTGTATTTCTATAATGTCTATATCTTTATATTTCTATAATATAATTCAGTTTTGTAGAAACGCCCGCTTAGGACTTCTTCATCTTGACGTTCCAACGTCAAATCGACCGCGAGATCGTAAGCGACGACAAAAGAACAACCGAGCGTTCGTCGACGGACTTAGCGTCGAAGCGTGCACATGCTTCTCCGATGACTCTACCCGCGGCAGTTCAGAGTTCGCTTCTTAATTAATTTCGAGAAATTGCTGGTCGGATTCGTGATCTCCCCGATTTCAAATTCCAAACAAGATAGGCGCCCCGTCCGAGGCGATAACGAAACGACACACACGGAACAGTCAGATATATACCGAGCGATTGTGGCAATATCGGACTGTATATAGCTGCGTTCTAGATACGAAATCAGGGAAGTTCGCGGCCGATTCAATTATTTCAGGAATCGTTTTATTCTACAATCGATTATTTATCGAACTAGCCGCGATAACCGTGATCCAGATTCATGAATATTTCCCTGGTGTGTGTAGCTTATCACGAGGCTGCCGAGTGTGTCTCGATCTTTTTTCCAGCTACAATCTCGTTCGGAAAAGGGAGGGGATAGGTGAGAACACGGTCGAGCGTTAGATCTAGCTAATTGGTTATAGAACCTCGTTACCAGGATACGTTGAATCAGACGTTGCCATTCTGCGCTACTATACGCTCTTGTAAATCTCTGCCGATTCGCAAGGATTTAACTTCGACGATTTATAGTGACTCCCACTAATATTCGGACACTTTTAAAAAGACGACAACACGTTACTCATTTAATACGAATCGCTCAATCAAATTTTATCATGCCGGTATAACGTATAACGTGACCAAAAAATTATTTAACGGAGACTGTACACATGCGCCTTTCGCGATATGTATATAGTAAGTGTACAGTCTTCTCAAACAATTTTTGTTTGACGAATAAACAAATAATCGTTTTTCGACATACACTGGCCGGAATTAATATTCGGACGCTCTATAAAAGGCGATAACTTTTTTAATATTGTACCATGCGATTTGAAATTTTTTGGGAAGTTAGAACAATTGGTTTGCTCCACAACGTGACCAAAATTTTTGGAAAACATTGCGTTGTCGGGATTGCAGAGAAAATACTAAAAATTGCATTTTGTAACTTTTTTATGTGGGCCTATATTGAAATTTTAAAAATACGTTCTGTAGACCTGTGTGAATTATATGCACTGTGAAAGTTTCGTCGAAATCGGTTGATGCGGGAAAAACGACGAGCATTGAAAGATTTAAGAATCCTTAGATTTATTGCAGTTGGAGACCGAAAATCGTGAAAATCTGCAATTTTTAACATCTTTAAACGTTTGTAGCTCATCGCAATGTCGACTGATTTTAACGAAATTTTCAGAATATGTTTAATTGACACAGATCTACAAAAGGTATTTTTAAAATTTTTAATGTAGGCCCACATAAAAAAGTTGTAAAACGCAACTTTTAGTATTTCTTCTACAATTCCGATCAATTGCAATTTTTGAAAAATTTTTTCTTCACATCCTGTAGCAAACTAATTGCTCTAGCTTCCCAAAAAAAGTTCAAATGGTAATGTACAATATTAAAAAAGTTATCGTCTTTTTAAGAGTGTCCGAATATTAGTGGGAGTCACTGTATTTGCTGGCGATAATGCTCGAGCAGATTGATCATTACCGGTTTTATGGGGCAGCGAATAACATAGGAACTTCCAGCTTTATTGCTCGAAAAAATTGGTTGTTATTAAATGCTTCAGGTCCGCGATAATTCCTAGTGATTGCTGCTCGTGAACAGCTACCATTCGTCATTTCCGTCGCTCGTACACATGTACAAGTGTGCCGAGCTGCCTACTGATCAGTGAATTATTAGACTGCGCATTTTTTTATGCATTTTTGACGAAATAAATAACTATTTGGTTCGTATGACTTGCAATTAAGGCGACAAATTTTTATTTTGCATAATCTTATTTATCAATTCCTTTTGTTCAAAATAGTCCAAAATAGTCAAAATGGTCCAAAATAGAACAATGTATACGTCGTAATAGTAGAATTATTTCACAATTTTTAAAAGTCACAACAATTTCCTTCCAGTGACGTAATCTAAGAATTTCGTTTCAAATTACAAGCTAAAAGAAAATTTCTTACGCTTAAGAAATTTTGATCAGCGATCACATTACTTCTTCTATTCAACTAAAACGACAGAGTATGAAGTATTTAGAGTTGTCACGATGTTTTCCTGTTCTTAACACATTACCGGTGATTATTGCATAATTTTGAAAAATCTATGGTACATGGCTAAACACTTTTTAATGAAATCTTCAATGGCAGCAACAATTTTCATTGTGAACTAACAAGTCACTCTCAATAACGCCATCTAATAGTTTCATTTAAAAAGGAAAAAAAGTAAATGAAAATTTCCATGTTTTCTTTTGGTGCAGCACAATTATTGAAAATCCTATTAATAGATTTCCGGTAGGTAAAGCGTTAACAATGAGATCGGCAATTTTACTGTGGTGATAATTGAATTCCGAATTATTCCTGCAAATAAAAATTTCGAATAAAGAGGGTTTAAAACCCACTTCATTCAAAACTTTTATTCAACCCTCATCCATCTCTCATTTTGCGAACTGAATCTGTCCCTCGGTGCCTCAGTCCAAACGGTTACTTCTCGACGTTTTCTTCATTCAAATTGATGAGTTAACATTTACATCTTAGGTTTCTGCGGTTATATGTTCTGCATTAAAAAAATAAAAGTCACCAAGTTTCGGACAAATTTACAAATAACAGAACAGTATTACTTATTTCCGGAAAACTGTGTCAAATTGACACGATGGTCGGACGAGGGTTAAATCAAATTTTTGCCGAACTCTGAGTGCGAGCGCACTGCAGCGATAATCCATTGGGTCGCGAAGGAATTGTTGGAGTCCAGTCTGACGGTTCGCGACCTGCCCTACGAACCTGTTCGTAACGGCAGCGATTCTGCGGGCCAGGTCGCTGTCAAAAGAGAGCCAGAGCAGCCCGTCCCTACCACGGCGAGAGCAACCTGCGTTGTCCCTACGTGCTCTCTCTAGCCCCGTATCACGAATCCCCTCCACGGGGTCACCGGTGTGCCGGTTTCTCACCCCTTGAGCCCTCTATCGGCTATTATCCTCTCTATCTAACTGGTGGAGAAAGTGAAGGATGAACGGAGCCGCAATGGCGGGGCACGCCGGCGAGGTGAGAGGCGCAGAGAGAAGGAGAGACCGTGGAGAAGAGGAGAGGAGAGAGAGGTTCTGGAACCTCTTTGGCTGTTTGGTAGAGGCAGCCTGGGTGGGCGGCAGTTGTCCAGGCCGGCGCAGTCTGTGTCGAGGCGACGTGCTCTACACGACGGAGCGGCAAATCGCGTCTTCTCCAACTCGCAAGCCGCTCGCTCGCTCTTTCCCCTCTTTCTCTCTCTCTCCCTCTCTCATCTTCATTCTTCTCCTCCATTTCGTTCTCCTTGCTACGTCGCCATTCTCTCCGTTTCATCCTTAGGTTCCCCACTCCTCTCTCTCTCCTGGCTGATCCTCTAACTCGTTGCTCCTTTTTCCTCGGCCCATTCATCCTTCTCGGGCCCACCTTTCCGTCTTTTTCCACGGCACGGAATTTCTCTCTCGCCGTCTCTCTTCGACACCCAGGTGGACTCTGTCCTCCTCGCGAGCGGAGCCGAGCCGAGCCGAGCAGAGCTTATACTGCTACCTGGCCGTGTTACGGCAGGGTTCCGGATACGCGAGTCGCGTCGACTTCGTCAACGTTGTGTCGCCGGTGCGCGCGGTGTGTGTCGCTCCGCCACGGAATTCCAGTGCCACGTCTTGAGCACCGTCGGTCGGTCTTCTTTCCGTGTGTGTGTGTGTGTATGTTGTCCGTCTGTCTGTCAGTCAGTCAGTCAGTCAATTCGTTCTTTCTCCCTCTACTCCGTGTCCTCGGTGTTGTCGCGTACGTTTCATTCCTCCTACTACTTCGCTCTCCTACCTCGCTCCGGTCCCGCTTCGTATCGCCTGCCTGTCCCCGTCCTTTTCGCGGACCGATCCCCAGGTTAATCGCGCGGCCGACTATATATCGAGTGACGGAAACCACCGTGCAAACACACAGGTGATAACGAGTCCTCGTCTCGGCAACGACCATCGAAACCACGGTGAAACGAGAAACCCGGTTCTCGGATTCCTCGCGGGTGTTTTTGTCGCGCGTTGACACGTGCTTGCTTGCGCGCCGCTCTCCGTCGTCGTTTCCACCTTCTCGCGCGGGCTACGGTCGTGCTGAATTTTCGGTGTTCTCTGTCAAAGATCTTTTGGGGTCGATTTATATCGGCCAGCCAGACGTTTCGCGCAGCAACTTCTTCTTTTTGTGCCACAACGGGGAACCGTCGATACGGAACAGCTAGATGGACCGACAGTATTGAAAAGAAATATTGGAGAAGTGAAGAAATTTGGAAAATAACTATGAGAAATATTGGAAAATTGATGAAATTTGGAGAATAAGTTCGGTGGCTTGTTCTGGCGAATATAAAGAGGCCCTAAATCAACGCACCGGACTGCTTGGATCTCCGAAAAATATTGGAAAACTGAAGAAATTTGTAAAATAACTCTGGTGGCTTGTTCTGGCGAGTATGAAGAGACCCTAAATCAACGCACTGGTCTGCTTGGACCTCCGAGAAATATTGGAAAATTGAAGAAATTTGGAGAATAAGTTCGGTGGCTCGTTCTGGCGAATATAGAGACCCTAAATCGATGCCCCGAACTGCTTGGACCTCCGAGAAATATTGTAAAATTGAAGAAATTTGGTAAATAAGTCCGGTGCCTTGTTCTGGTGAATATAAAGAGACCCTAAATCGACGCCCCGAACTGCTTAGACCTCGGAGAAATATTGGAAAATTGAAGAAATTTGAATTTAAAGAGACTTCCTGCGCCAATTCGCCGACACCTTCTGAAGATCCTACACTGAAGGTCCTAGCCAAGTCTGATAAGACAGATCGGTGCCACAGTACGTCCACTGACGCATAAAGGATCAATCTAGTGAGATCTAGAGGCGCTGTCTCTTTGTCCACGGTGCATCTCCGAAGAGTTTTCTGAAACAATTGCGGACAATATACCAGCTGAACATCCCGCAAGAGGTGTGATCGGAATAATTTGATCAGCCTCTCCGGTAGGCATTCGCCGAAATTCTTTCGAACCCCCGTGGCCCGACAGCAAAACACGAGGCGTTCGTGAGTCACGCTCCGTTCCCCCGTGTATGCCACCATTCTGCTTCTTTCTTTCTTTATGTTCTCTCTTGCTCTCTCTCTCTCTCTTTTATTCTTCGTTTGAGGAATAATGGCGATTTTACTGGCCAAAAGTCAAAATGTCATTGGAACTTTCTAAAAGTTGGATGTTTTTAAGGTCACTGATAAGTAGACTGCGGATCTTTATGCATTTATAGCAAGATTTAGTAGATGAAATTCAAAATTGTTGGAAAATTTGAAAAATTGAAGATGTCAATACATGATTTCTTCTCTATTAAAATTATTAAGGGAGGAAATAACGTTCAATTTGGTTTCTATTTCTTGCAATAAATGCTGATAAGGAATCTGACATAAAAAATTAAAAATTCAAGATGGTGGATTCAATACTGTGCACATATGGTCTGAAAACTCGTTTTTCGTGGTCAAAATTAAAGAGACACACATATATCGACATATTTCAACGTAATAAATTTGTATACAAAGTTCTAAATTATCCAAATACTTCAACATCGGTAGTTCGAATTTCTCTTCATTCGAATCTTCTTCATCATCAATTTATTCCGTATCACGCCAAAATACCGCGGCTTTTATTTTTTAATTATAGTATAAACTACAAGGCTGCAGCAGACGGCACCTAAAATTGATATGCTCTTATTCGAAATTGTTTAAACTTTCATATAAAACAAGCCTGATGCTTAACACTCTTAAACATTTTTTTAAAAATCATCCCGAAGTTTAAATTGTTAATAATAACATATAATAATTAATATATATAAAACATTTATTCAGACCTGTTATATAATGCTCTATAATGAGTTCTTAGAATAATTAGTTTCACTTTGAATTTCAGAATTTTGTCTTTAGAACGTTACCGGTTACACAATTATCTGAAATGAATAATATTTTGGATTTTGATGGTTTGAAGTATTGTTACCTTATAGCCAAAAATGTTTTTCAAAATATTCAACTCCGTAAATTGACTTTTGGCCAGTAAAATCGCGTTCTCGGACCACTGTGGATCCGTTGGAATCGCTTCGGATACACACAGACCTCCGAGAGTATACGTTAAGGTATTTTAGGGGTGATTTTATGGGGAAGGGGCGGCTCGATATCGTGAGAACATTCCCGCATTGTCCCGGTGACATACCAATGTTGCGCAATTACCGTACGTCGCCAAGTTTCGACTTCGTTGTGGTCACCCCTTCCACTGCAAACTTGTGTCTTCGAGAATCGAAATACTCGATGCCGTTGTTTATATCGAATATTTTACGTTTAACATTGCAACTATCGAGACCGATGAAATGACGAATTTCAGATTTTTTGTGGTACGATTCGTGAAGTTGTAGAAATCTTCTCTCTTGCAATTGGTAAAGCTGTAGAAATTCTTTTCTCTTATTATTCTTGAATTTAGTGAATTTGAAGTTGTAGAAATATATTTTCTTTTATAGTTCGCGAAGTTATAGAATTTTTTTCTCTCAATTTATGAAGTTGTAGAACATTTTTTCTCCTACAATTCATGAAGTTGTAGAAATCTTTTCTCTTATAATTCGTGAAGCTATCGAAATTCTTTCCTCTTATTGTTCTTGAATTCTTAGTGAAATTGAATTTAGTGAATTTGAAGTTATAGAAATATATTTTCTTTTATAGTTCGTGAAGTTATAGAATTTTTTTCTCTCAATTTATGAAGTTATAGAACATTTTTTCTCCTACAATTTTTGAAGTTGTAGAAATCTTTTCTCTTACAATTCGTGAAGTTATCGAAATTCTTTTCCCTCATTCTTCTTGAATTTTTAGTGACATTTAATTTAGCGAATTTGAAGTTATTGAAATATTTTCTTTTATAGTTCGTGAAGTTATAGAATTCTTTTCTTTCCACAATTTATGAAGTTGTAGAAATTTCCTCGTGAGAAATTCTTGAAATTGTAGAAATTTCCTTGTGAGAAATTCTTGAAATTGTTGAAATTTCCTTGTGAGAAATTCTTGAAATTGTGAAGGAGGAGTTCGTGAAGTTATGGAAATATTTTCCTACAATTTGTGTGAAGTTGTAGAAATATTTTCTTGAGAAATTAATTGGTACACTCCTGCACTTGAGTATCTGCGTTTAAGAAATCTGGATAAATTCAATCCTATTATTAGAAAGGGATATACATGTTTAGGACTCGGTAGAGTAAATTACACTTCTTATATAAGAAAAAGAGAAGCGTTCTAAGAAGAGCGAGAGCTTCGAGTACCCATCGCTACAGTGTTTCCATCTTCGTCGGACACGAACGAACCGAGGTACATACACACTACGACCGCCTCTCTCGCTCTTTAGCTGGGATGACTCGTTCGTGCCATTAGCGCGTCGCGTTTGTTGGTAATCACGAAACGGCATCGAGTCGAAACGGTGAGGCGTGCCACGGCGATTCACCAAATAAGAAATACGTGTAACGATTTCGTGTTCATTCAAGATTACGATCGCTTCAGCAACGCTCGTTCCTTTCCCCGCGACCTGTCTAGCCACAGTAAGTTAGGGGACGTTCAAAGTTCGGTTCAGTTCGTAGAATTCCCATTCGGAGCCGGCTGAGTTCGTGGGACCGTTTCGTACCCGTTTCGTCCCGTTTGACTCGTCTTCGAGCCGACGATTCGTGGGCTCCAGGAATTCGGTCTCGACCGGGATCGAGGCGAAACGAGTCGAGAAAAGATGGGGAGAAGCGATGCACGAGGGATCGAACGATGACGCGCGGTTCTCGATCGACTTCTGCTCCGTTATCCCTCGCGAAAAGGTATTCGGGCGTCCAAAAGAAATCTGGTTCTGGAGTCCGCAGAAAAATCGCAGAGTTCCAAAAATGGTTCTAGAGCTTGCAGAAAAATCGCAGCGCTTCCAGAATGGTTCTGGAACCTGCAGAAAAATCCTGGCGCTTTCTCAAAACCTGTAGAGTATTTTAGTATTTTAAAAAAGTTGCGGAGTCATCGACTAGACCGCCGGAGAGGTTGTAGAAAAATCGTAGGGCTCTCACGAAGGACGTACAGCTTATACAAAAAATAGTAGGGCTTTCACAGAAGTCGTACAGCTTATGGAAACAAATTGTAGGGCTCTCACAGTATCGTAGAGTCTACAGAAAAATAGTAGGGTTTTCACGGAGGTCATACAGCTTATAGAAAAATTGTAGGGCTTTCACGAAGGTCGTGCAGCTTATTAAAAAATTGTAGGGCTTTCACGAAGGTCGTACAGCTTATTAAAAAATTGTAGGACTTTCACGAAGGACGTACAGTTTATTAAAAAAATTGTAGGGCTTTCACAGAAGTCGTACAGCTTATGGAAAAATTGTAGGGCTGTAACAGATATCGTGGAGTTTACAGAAAAATCGATTGTGGATCTCGCGAATCGTTTTGCGGCCTTCGGGGTAGTTCGTGGATCCTCGAACAAACGAGGGCGCCCTAAAAAAAGAGTATAGATCCAGGAGAAACATTGAGAAAGTGTCTAGAGAACCGTTCGGCGTGGTGGGGGACACGAAATTCCTCGGATGCGACGCGTTGCATCTCGCCCGAGGAACCGTTTGCTCAGCTGTACGTGCTCTTGTCGGGTCCGGCTAGAAGGCGGTGTTCTCGCGGCGAGGTGAATAAGAAGAAAGTCGTTTTCATCGAATACGGGTATTGCGTAATAATTGCAGGCCGACACGACGCGACAGGACAAGACGCGACGCGGCCGGAGAGCTCTATGACAAACCGGCTCCGCGAGACACGGCGATCACGTACTTACTTCTCGGAGCGTATTCTCCGCGTCTCTCAGCCCTCCTCGTCTTCTCTCTCTCTCTCTGTCTCTGTTCACGGTGTGTACCTGGAATTTCTTAATTTGGTCCGATCGACCTATTCTCTGGCCCGAATCGGTCGTAGCCTCTGCACTCTTCTCTCGCCGTCTCGAGCCAACGAAACCAAACGAAACGACCGTTTCGCGAAATTTGGAAAACCGCGTCGAAAGTGGAACGGCATTGTCCTGAAATTCCGGCTACCGATTGATCGCGACTCGACGGCGAACCAAGGTCCCCTCCTGCTCCGACCGGAATGCAGATTAATCGCGGCCCGCGATATACTTATCGTTCGCCGCATGAATCACCGATTTCAGTCGGATTCGAGGCTGTTTTCGCGCTGGAAAGTTTGTTCGCCGGCCCGTGAACGACCAGCTAACGACACACCTTGTTTTTTCTGAGATATCGGATCGACAGATACGCGTGGGAGCCGAAGCTCTTCCCCTCTGTACTGGGTTTATATTTATTTTGTGATTTGTTGATCCTCCGACTTGCAATATTTCCTTTCTGTATTTATCGGTTTGTGCATATGGAACTGATGCAGCTCGTACAACTCTGTTAATAATGTATTAAATAAGGAGAAATTTAATGGAAAATATTTTGAATAACGTAGCAATTCTTAATGGCGCTTTAGAGTCGCCATTTCCTTTCTATATTCTTTAGTTATGCATATGGAACTGATGCAACTCGTAGAATACTGTTTAGGAATCTACAGTTAGGTGCATAATTGATCACACACACTTTAAATCGGAATAACTTTTTTATGGACCAAAGGACTTCAATTTCTTTGTAAGGCTAGAAGAATTGGTTTAGTGAATAACGTCTAATAATAATAACGGCAATAGTAAAAATTGATTTTTACAACTTTTTTAGCTGGGCCTATAACGAAAATTTAAAAGATGTGTTTGGACAACTCGTATATGGTAAATTACATATGCTCTGAAAATTTCATTGAAATTGATTAATTGGTTTACGAGTTATAAACGATCGAAAGTGGTAAAATTGCAATTTTTCAAGATTTTCGGCCTTTTTACCACTTTCGATCGATTATAACTCGTAAACCAATTAACCAATTTCAATGAAATTTTCAGAGCATATATAATTTACCATATACGAGTTGACCAAGCACATCTTTTAAATTTTCGTTTTAATACCTAACTTTAATTTTTCGGAAAAGATTATTGTGGTAATTCGCAAATAGTGTCTTAAATAGCAATTGATCGAACCAGTGCGCTGAAATCATAATAATATTGTTATCTATATGGGGCTAGGAAAAATTATTTTATACTTTTTAGTCCGTCTTAAAAACGTGGTATATTAAAAATTCTTTTTTATTTAAATAATTTTTCTCCGTTAATTATCGAATTCCTACAGGACATTTCGAATTTTCTCCGTTTCCGACAATGGTGTCCCAGCTTCCCCAGCCTCGGCCCAATCTCGCTCTCCTTCTGCTCGGGTAGTATACCGCGTCCCCACCTCGGTATCCGCGACCTCCGTCGCGTTCAAGCCGAAAGCCGTATTTGGTTGTCGACTTAACAGACCCGCGAAAGTGCAAGTGAGCTGCGAGAGTCACGGCGCAGAGAGAAACGACGGTTCTCGCATGCATCGACCCGAAGGAATCGTTTCGTCAAAGATTCCAAGATTCCGTGGCCTTGCGTATCGTTACTGTCCTCGGAGGCTTTCGAAATACACGCCTTCTAAACTTGCGCAACAACTTAGAATTCCATTCCAAATTCAAATCGGCAGACACGATCGTGTCCCATGAATTATGTGTCGGAGACGTCGCCACTCGAATTTACAGTGCAAGGGGTTAATTGGTCAGCTGAAGAAAGAATCGAACAAATCTTTTTCTCAATTCACGAGTCCGGCGGCAGCCTCGGAAACCAGTTTGAGTTGCGTCGCGAACGACGCTAGACCGAAACGACGCTGCTCGTCGCCGGAGGTAGGCAAAAGTAATACTGCGGATCTTTATGCAAAATAAAAATTGCCTGTATCGATTGCAGGGAATAGAAACCAAACAGAATGTTATTTCTTCTTTCGATAATTTTAATAGATGAGAAATCATATATTGACATCTTCAATTTTTATAATTTTCCTACAATTTTCAATTTTATCTACTCAATTTTGCTATAAATGCATAAAGATCTGCAGTCTAGACATTATACAAATTTGTAGAAATATAGAAATCATGAAAATTATACGAATATAGAAATTATAGAAAAAATTATAAAAATTATAGAAATATAAAAATTATGCAAATTATAGAGATATAAAATTATGGAAATTATGAAAATTGTAGAAATTATGGAAATATAGAAATATAAAAATATTGAAATTATAGGAAATTATAGAAATTATAGGAAAATTATAAAAATTATAATTTAATATTACAATTACTATTTGTAAATTATGGGAAATTAATAAGAAATCGTCTGGGTCCCACATTTCGTGATTCTGTGTAGGGATCATAATGTGAAACAATCATAATGTATTAGTATTGGATATCACTGGATTCGGGAGAGTCTGCAGAATCTTCTGCTGCAAAGAGCAATTCAATATCTTTTATAATAACATCACAATATTTGTTTAAAGTTGAAAAACACTTTTTTTTTTCAAAGTCATGTTTCTCGAATCAGCGCAAAATCTATAAAAACCAACAGTAATTGGGAAACAAATTTGGTGTTGGACAGTGTTATAGCTGTGCCATTATTCACAATATTGTTTACATTAATAAATATGTTGCTATGAGGTATTATATCAATTTCATATTCATAAATTTTCATGTTCAAGTAAAATGAACAAAATCGTATTGAATAGAATTATTCTATTCTCTTAGGCATATCCTCTTGGGAATATATTCATAAATTTTCACATTCATAAATTTTCTTATTCTCTTGGTAATATATTCATAAATTTTCATATTCAAAGTCATGTAAAATGAACAAAATCGTATACAATAGAATTATTCTAGATCGGAAGAAGTGTTTAATTTTCGAGTTGAAAAATCTGCGACTGCAAATGGGTAAAAATTTCCTTGGTTATTCGAATAAAAATTGAATAACTGCGGTCTATCGCCGAAAACAACGAGCGGATCCGCTCGGCTGGCTGGCTAGCGCCGCGGGAAAGGTCGTCCGGGGATTTACGGGGCCCTCTCGCGAATTCCATCCGCGGAGGCCATCCTCAAGGACAAGGCATCCTCGTGAATCGGAGGCGGAGAGTTCGTTCTTTCGAGACGATCTCTCCGCTCTCGCTGTATCAAGTTCGAGGCTGAGCGAGGACGCGGCTGGATGCTCTCCCGCTCTCTCGCTGCTAAAGGTCGCGATCCGTAATCGATATTCCACCCTCTAGAGTTACTATAGCACGGTACACCGAAAGAGGAGTCAAGCGGGACGCTTCTGACACGCGTCGAAGGTCGGCCGAACACGGAAAAGTCTCGGGATGATTTCCTGTCTTCTCGGAAACTCTGACGACAGCAACACGATATTCCGCGCTGTCAGTTATACGATATCTGCGCTTATGGTTGCAGCACTGAAATTGGCACGGGCGATATCACCTCTGAATATGAATTAGGGACGGCCTTCGTGCACGCTCGCAATTCTCTTATTGGTAAAATAGATAATTTTGGGTGCTACTTTTTGTAATCTGCGCCGATTCTCTCTCGACAATTAGTAAGGTCACTCTTCGGGTCAGGTCACCCTCCAGAATCCATTGTACAGGGACCACAAAAGCGGCAATTATGCAAAATAGAAAATTCTCTACATGAATTGCAACAAACTGTAATGAAATACAAAGTTATTTTCTCTTTTAATACGTTTAACCTATCGTAGTCGGAGCTTTTTAAAGCTAGGTGCTAGAATAATTCCATTGTATATGATTTTTCCATTTTCTGGATAGCAAATTGATATAATACCTCGTACGATACTTAAATGCGTAGCAATTGATTAGTAGACAGCGGACATTTATGCAACATAAAAATTTTCTATCTGGATTGCAACGTACTGGAATGAAATAAAAATTTATGGAAGTATGTACACCTACCGTAGGTCTACATACTTCCATTAAAATGCATTGGAGAATATCTGTCGGGTCGGATATATTCCGTCGGGAATAAAATGTAGGATAAGAGACGTCAGTTAATTTCTCAACTGAAATAATTCAACAACACAACAACACAAATCGGAAGAAAAGTATAATGTTTAAAACACAACGTCGAATACAATTAAACAAACGCACTGAACTAACGAATCTCTGTCTGAGAATTACGTAGTTATTACTAATCTCCGTCTGAGAATTACGTCTTTATCATTCAGCCGTCACATTCCAAATCGCAATTGATAAATAAAATGAGAACTGCAATCAATAACAGTAACGACGTCGGATAAATAAAATGAGAACTGCAATCAATAACAGTAACGACGTCGCGTCGTTACTGTTGCTAATATCTAACATTCAGCGGAGTTCACAACGGCATCACCACCTACAATATTGTAGTATAAATCGACTTTTAAATGACAGCTACTCATTTTCGTCATAAATGCATTGAATAAAAAATTAAGTCCAGTTCAATTGATCCTGATAGTACGAAGAGGGTTGAAAAGTGGAGGCTCGAGGGAAGGAAGATTTCGCGGTGACGATCGAGACTGTAACAGGGAAGGAGGAAGCGCGTGCACGAGGGATCGAGGGATCGGAAGATCGGGGGATCTCGGAACTCGGATCGGATCGGATCGGTATAAGTTGGACGGGCGTGGAGGGGCCGGCTCGGCGGCATTCTTGCGGCACCGTCGAGGCGAGGCGCAGCAGTATAACGGGTCCGTGTACCCGGCATGTACCCGGCTTCTCTCGGAGGACTCTAGAGAGCTCTTGGAAGCCGAGAAGACTCTCTCCGGCGCGTACAGTTCGGTCAACCTTGAGCAGCACGCGGTCGAAGCGCTATAACGAGTGGCGACTTCTTCTTCTCCCTCGCCCCCTCGTTCTCCTCGACCCCACGCACATCCCTCTTTTCACGTTTTCACAAGCGTTCGCCACCGATTCTCCAACGGAAACCCCACCTATCTTAGCGTCTCGTAACGCTTGCTCCAGCTGGAGGACTATGACGAGCCTACTCCTCCTCCGCATCTCGCAATTGGTCCATCTCCGTTCTCTTGAGTCGATCGTACGCTTTGCTCAGGAAGTTGGGAAATTCAGGGGAGCGTAGCCAGGAGACCATTGTCTATGTTGGTTCGTTGTATTATGTTTGCAAAGAAGAATACTGTGTGCATCATTGCAGTGTTGTAGGTAGATTGGCAAATTTCAGAGTTTTCGTGAAGCTCGTTAGTATCGCAAAAAAGTTGTGAGGTCTTCTCAAAGAGGTTGTAGAAAAATCGTGGAGCTTACTCAACGATTTTAGAGCATTTAGGAAAATCGTGGGGCTTTCTCAACGATTTTAGAGCATTTAGGAAAATCGTGGGGCTTCCTCAACGATTGTAGAACATTTAGAAAAATCGCGGGGCTTCCTCGATGATTATAAAGCATTCAGAAAAATCGGAGGGCTTCCTCAATGATTGTAGAGCATTTAGAAAAATCGTGGGACTTCCTCAATGATTATAAAGCATTCAGAAAAATCGTGGGGCTTCCTCAAGGATTGTAGAGTATTTAGTCATAGAGCGTTCAGGAAAATCGTAGGGCTTCCTCAAAGATTATAGAGCGTGTAGAAAAATTGTAGAGCTTTCGCAGCGGTCATAGAGCTTTCAGGAAAATCGTAGGGCTTCCTCAAAGAGTGTGCAAAAAATTATAGGGCTTCCGCAGTGGTCGGAGAAGCTTTCAGAAAAATCCGGTGGCTTTTGGAAAGATGGTAGAGCCTGTACGCAATTATGAAGAATTTAGAACAGTGAAAATACTGGAAGAATTACAGAATATTAACTCATCCTGTGCACTTGCACAGTTAGTCTTTTACCTTGAAGATGTTGTTGTCTGTTTACTCTTGGTTCAGACCAAGGGTTGGCAACCGAGGATCGTTTGCCAGGTGCTACTTAGGGTTCGAAACGCGTGGGTGTGAAACGAGTGAGTCATTTCGAGCGTTGCTCGCTAATGGATAGATCGAGGGAGGGAGAGAAAGAGAGATAGAGAGAGAGAGAGAGAGAGAATGAGAGAGACAGCGTTAAAGGAAAGCGAAAGCTCCGATCGCCGGAATAAGGACATTTCGTATGCAGTGATATCGGTTCGATCGTCGAGACCGATTGCTACCTTTCCACGATCTCGCTGTAGAAGGCCGCGAGCCGAGAGCCGGTCAACGAAAAGATCGTAGGATGTGCGAGAGGCCAGGTGGGAGAAGGGAACGCAGATTGTCGTGATGTCACCCGGCTTCATTCGTCTCTTATGAATCGTTTTCTTCTTAAGGCGAGATTAACTCACCACCCGTTGCATCCTCTGAGTCGTTGCCACGGCGAGATACCCTGAGCCCCATTAGGCTCGGCGCTGACGCTTCAAAGCGGGGATCCCGGGTTTAATAGCTCGTCTATTTCAAACGCTGACCGTAGGGCAATAAAAGGAATTTTCGGTATTCTTCTCGATTCTGTTCCCTGGATAATCGTTGCAAAATATATCTATTATTTTGCCAGTTGACGTGTCACACTCGTCGACAACGAGATAACCTGCGAGAACAAGTACAAGTAGCATTTCTCAACCGCTCTAAATAGGTTAGCAAGTTCGCAAGCAGGTTATGAAATAAAAGAGAACACTTCTGACCGCGAACCATTAATCGCTGCTCTCGAGAGCATACACCAAAAATTGATATTACTTAATTTCGGCAGGGGTGGCACGAATTCGGAGCGCACGAATGACTAGAGCCGTGTTCAAAGTTTGACAGGACGGTTCAGAAAAGTTGGAGCAGAGGGTTGAGGAGGGTGGCGCGCAGCCAGTGCAGCCAAGGGCGGCTGCAGAGCTTCTGTTGCTTGATTTTCGCGTTCTCGTTTTCCCGATCAGCAATCGCCGATGTGTGTGGCGCGTGTTACGTGCGAGCCGCGCCGGTGTAGCAGGCGCACGCTTTCTCTCGAACTTTCTACACCGTCGTCGTCTAAGCAACGGACACGTTGGTCAGAAGCAGAGGCCGCCTAACACCGCGTGGCGCGTGACACGCGCGTTACTCTATTTTCTATTCGCATCTAATTCCGTCGGACCAGACGGAAAGCGAGAGGAATCGGGCCGTGGCGGGCCGAGGCGGGCCGAGGCGGGTCGCCGACTCCAAAACCCGACCATCTTTTCTCTATAACTCTCCTAGATGCCCCGTAATCACCGTCTCTGATCGTCACTTCTCTTTTGCACCCTCTTCGACCCTCTCGCCACCCTCGTTCGTCCAATTAACTTCCCCCGGATTCTCGAAGCGCCATTAACCTTTCAGCGTCCCACGATTATCATCAGACTTTATGTTGAATTTATATTTGCAAACGGCTATTTTAAATTTTTATTTCGACCAATGTGTTAATTTTTAATCAATTCTTCTTCTTGTAAATGACCTAGCATATTAACCCTCTATTGCAAGAATTTTTATGACGAGTTAAGCTTCGAAACTTCGAAACTTCGAAGTTCCCTTCGTTCCTTCGTTCCTTTATCAAAAATCGTGACATTGAAATTTCGGGCACTTCGAAGACTTCGAAGACTTCGAAGATTTCGCAACTTCGAAGATTTCGCAACTTCGAAGTTCCCTTCGTTCCTTCGCTTCCGAGGGAAGCTGCTAATTTCTGAAGCTCCGGAAAAGTTACAGCCCTAGTACGTAGCAGAAATCTCGGAACTGAAGGGTTGAGTAAGGGTGGAACCGCGTGTGGAAGTCGAAGTGAACCGAATTGCCACAGAAGTTCCATTAGCGCGAGCACTGTGTAGCCGTAAGGTGTGTTGCAATTCCCGTTGCTGGTTTTCGATCCAGAAGACGACACCCACATGCCATTGCTTCCATTACCATATGCGGAGATCCCGATGGTCTTGGGTTTCCCGTGTGGCAGGGCCGTGTCTCTCAGTCACCGGGCGTCTCGTGGACCGTCAGTTTGGTAGATCGGTGCTCGCTGCTGGTTCGCTGTTCTCTGTTTGCTGTCCGCTCGGATCGACGGTCGCTGGTTCGTTCACTCGTTAGTACGATCGCCGACTCGCTCGCGTGCTCGATCGCTCTTGCTCGATCGTTCTTGCACCGCCGCGGCTCCTTTCCCACCGCGCTTCTGACCTCACCGTTTTCCTGGGAAATTCGTTTCGTCTACTATCCATTTAAATAAATCGATTTTCGTTCCTGGTTCGACGCATTCCTCGATCGTACGGAATCGTCCTCGAAATTTGTGTGCTTCGACAGTGAACAATTAATGAAAATGTAGGAACACTGGCAACGTTCCTTCTCTTCTAAAAATTGTGTGCCGCGGTGCAAGTCAAAATTCCATCAAATTTTTGCTTGTTAGCACTGGATCACCGGTCGAATGACCGGTTTTATACATTTTGTATATTTTTCGATTATCGAAATTGTAAGAATCCATTTATGGAAAATAATGGAATCCTTGTGTGTCCAAGCGTCTATTATATCGCTGAATCACGGATGATCTCTATGAATTTAGCGTTGCCATTTTTGTAAAACAATATTTACCAGTTACTTTTTTAATGCTTGATAGGTTCAGTGTTAGTTTACTAATAGTTGTGCGATGAAGTATACGCGAAATTAGACCCTCAAACAGATATTAAAAAGAAAACACAGTTTACTTCATTTTCGTAATTATTGGCACAACGGGCGGGATCCCGAAAGTTTGTCCAACCCGTAAATTTCTTCGGGCACCGGGACTCGTTCGGAACATAATTTCTCAAAAACTGATCTTTCAATTCGAGAGTATTTTATTTTCGTGCCTCTCATTTGTTGCGATAACTCATCACTCATTCATTGTGATTCAGTTTATTATTGCAGCAAACGAGCAGTAAGAAAATCAAATGCTTTTAAAATAGTCCAGTCAACGAAAAGGTTGTAGAGGGAAAATTAGTGAACTTTTTGAGCATTTATTGACTGGACTAAAATAAGAGATCGTGTCCCGAACAAGTATCAGACCCGACCCGAAATTCCGAGACCCAGAGCATTTTTGTAACAATCGCCGACGTTTAAGATTTGTTTAGCAATATCTGTACGTCTTCGAAGGAGTTGCTTGTGTTCCCATTAGTGGGCTAATTCATTTGGTTGAATCGCTAGAAATTGAATAATTGTACTTCGTTGGGAGGGGTGATACCCTTCGGAGAATCGCCTAAGCAGCCGGTGCGGTTGGTCGCTGGTTTCGCGAGTCTATTCGGATATAGTTGGCCGGCTGAACTAGCCGTCAGCGAGGAGGAGCGATCGGTCTCTTGAGCGCGTTGTTGGACAACCTCGTGGCTCGCTTTCAGCCGTAGAGACGCTGAGTGGTTACGTGTCTGCGACGTGCCGTGATAAATTCGGTCGTTGATTCGTTAAGGTTCGTTCGTTCGTTCGTCTGGAGACTGGGCGAACGTGCTGAACGAACGAACGAACCGTCGGACAAACACCGCGGAACGAAATTAGCCTTTCTCTCCTCTCTTCTGTGCTCGGTCCGTTCTTGCTTGTCTCCCTGCATTGTCCGGTGGTGTCCCGCCGGTGTCACTATCTCCGACGGCAATCTATCGAACGAACCCTAGTGAATCGATCGATCGTGCTCACGCGGTTTGTTTCTCGTTTGCCCAGCAGTGCGCGCGCGACCAGTGTGTCCAACGTGTGTCCGATCGAAACGAAGGTCGTCGGGTGGAAAAAGGAGCGGCGAACCGACTCGAAACGGGGCTCGTTGCAACCCCCGACGACGATCCCGCTGAAATATGAGGGTTGCGAGGAGTCTCGCGACTCTATGTGCCATAATACGCGACCGTCGTACCTCGAAAGTTCACTGAATCGTCGCAGAAGTGTGGACAGAGTGATCGTGCGAGAATCGACTGGAAACGAAAGGGAATATAAGGGACAGAGTGCCGGTTGTTGGTGAATTGTGTAAGAGAGGGCCGTCCCCGATGTACCACGAGGAACACTGAAGAAGAGACCAGCAAATTAGGCGAAGATGTCGACGCAGGCCTATTACAGGGACAGGCTCGGATTCGACCCGGTGGACGCCGTCGCAGAGCTGCACCGGGAACAAGGCCTGCAGCGCGGCTACGAGGAGTCGCTGTCCAAGTTCAAAGGTCAGAGCGACGGGTTTTCACACGGATTTACCTGGTGGAGCACGACCACGGAACGCCAGGATAACTGGCGCGCCGCGAACCGGCCCGCAGAACATCGGCCCGGCAGCTCGCAGGGTTTCTGGGGTTGCTGGGCGATGTTCATCGAGGCGCACGGTAGGTGGAGAGTTGGCATGCCGATGCTGGACCCTGTCCAACTACACCTTTTGACCCTGACCCCTTATCCACTCTTCTACCGGAGACATTTTTCCGTCCCGATTCTCCCGAAGGCGTTTTTGTAATTATTTAGAAAGTACCACTCCCCCCCTCTTCGATTTTGATGAAATTTAAATATGTTGTGCAGCTACACATTCTGAACAACTTTTTCCTTTTACAATGTAAAAGCAACAGTTTTTTGCGAATATCTCGAAAACTAAAAGCGACCCCCCTATATTGGAAGAGGAAAAAGTTGATCAAAATGTCGAAATCTATAACATATTTAAATTTCATCAGAATCGGAGAAGGAATGGTACTTTCCTAATAATTACCGGTGTTTTAGTTCTCTTTTTACTGGTTCTTTTCTCTCACGCAATCGGGCACACGCTTCAGCTTCCTCCCTCGGCGTGATCTCGTCAACTGTCGCTCGAAATCGGTCAAATCTTCCATTCGCGCGGTCTGAAAAATCTGTCGATTCTTTGTCGTCTTATAACTTATTTTTTATATTATAAAGTACGCCGCATTTTCATAAGTACTCGATCTGTTCTTCTTCTTCGGCGAGGCGCAAATCGTAGTGTCATCGGACAGGAGGTGATTCTACATGTGAAAATGAATCGAAAATGGGGAATAACATTTTTTCGTCACGGATACGTGTCGGCCGCAAGCCCGCACTTTACTCGGAGGTAGTCGAATTAATTTAGCCACTTAACCCCTTGCCTTACGATTTATTTTACGGTTTTAGTGACTAGAACTTTTTTGTAGATCGTAGTTTCCTAAAAAAGGAAAATGTTTATATAAATTGTATGCCTATGTGTTCTCTAATAGCTGTATATTAACAAAACCAAAGTAGAATTTTATTTCGGTTTAAAGGAAATTATTAACATACATTTACAACGTGTTCAGAATCTTCGCCACGTGTCAGAGATGATATTGTAAAACAAGGGGTTAAGGGCACAGTGGACTGAATTTGTTTCAATATTTTCTGTAGGAGGAACGTTGCATTTGTTAGAATATATTAATAACTAGACCGCGGATGTTTATGCGTTTTCTAATTTTCGTAGACAAATTTTATGAAATCCTATTTTTAATGGGAATAGCCTTTGTAGATCTGAAACAAATAAAAATTATTTTTATATTTCTATCGAATTTTATATTCTAGCCTTTTTTCAAAATTTTCATAAGCCATAAATGCATAAGGATCCGCAATCTATTAATAATTATTGTTATTAGACTGCGGATCTTTATGCTAAATAAAAATGTTTGCATTGATTGCAAGACACAGGAGGCAAATAGAAACTTCTTTCCTCTTTTAATTGTCTTATTAAGCTCAAATTAATACACCGATGCCTTTAAATCGTCGTAAATTGCACGTGCTCGTTTTTGTCATAAATGCATAAAATCCGCAGTCTAATTATTATATTTAATATTATAATATTATATTTAAATATAATATACGCAGGAAGTAGATTCGGTTCGCCACGATCAGACGCTTCTTTTGCAAGCTTGATTTTCTCGAAAAACGGAGCTCCGGACGAAAAAATGTTATGCCAAATATTTTTCCGATTTTTCAACGTAGAATCACCGCCTGCTCGGTTACACTACGATTTGTAACCTTGTGTTATGTAAACTTTCAGACTGATCCGACTATTAAAAGAGGACCGAATCGGCCAACAAGCCTTCACGTTGACCTTCACTTTGACCTTCACTTTGACCTTCACTTTGACCCTTTGTTTTTCACACGATTCCGACGATCGAGTAACCCACCGTAACACCCACTAACGTTTTGAAGTGTTGTGTGCCTAATACCGATCGGGACCGTAGATCGCCAGGCTTCCCGCCTCCGTAGATCATTCACGCATCTAGATCGTCCTCATCGGAGTTGCTTTCGCTGAACTAACTCGCACTGGACTGTTTTCGATCTACGCGACGATCTAGTCAATGAATGCTTAAAAGCGGGGTGTAGAGGGAAATGGAAGAAACACAATTTTCGACTTTGGTACTTTGTTCGAACTAGTTAGGAGGTAAACATACTAAAAGTCCCCACTCCTAGGAGGTGAGCTTCTTTCGGTTTTTTACTTATATCTCGGAAACTATGTGTTCTAGCGATAAGACCACTCTATACAAAATTAAAGCTGACAAAATGTGCCACAATATTGATTGCATTCAGTTTCTCGCTATCTCGTGTAGTTTCCGAGATATCCGCGCTCAAAGTTCACTAATTTGGAAAAAAAATTTTAAAAATCAGAGTCGCCAGATCGAGGGAATCGAGGGGAATACAGTTTACCCCCTCTCTGATGACCAGATTAATACGCGACTAGTGGGGGACTAGTGTACGGACTTAGTGGGGGATGTTGGAGTATGCGCACCGTCCTCATTATAGACGGTTACCGTTACCAATCCTTTGTTAAATCGGTAGCCAATATCAAACCGGACATCTCATGCCTCCCACCAACTGAGGGGGCAGCGAAACAACATTCTCTAAGGACATATCACCAAGTCCAGACGTGGTTGGGACATGAGCTGCCTCCTCAGATGTAGGGGTGGCAGCTAACCACCAGCAAATTTCTAACCCCCGTGCAAAATATAATACCGGATATGATATAAACGTTACATCACTGTATAATATAGCGTTTTAATACGGCAAAAACCGTGAGGCAAAAATTGTTTTTTCAAAATTGGCGAATTTTGAGCACGGATATCTCGGAAATTATGCGAGATAGCGAAAAATTGAATGGAATCAATCTTGTGGCACATTTTGTCAGCTTTAATTTTGTATAGAGTGGTCTTATCGTTAGGACGCATAGTTTCCGAGATATAATCGAAAAACTTTAGGACTTTTAGTTATGTTTACCTCCCAGTCCGAAGAAAGTCTCAAAGTCAGAAATTGTGTTCCTTCCATTTCCCTCTACAACTTTTCGTTGACTGGACTAATGGCCACGTGGCTGCGTTGTCGCTGGGAATAGAAAATATTGATTCGGTGGTTGCGGTCGATTACGGTAATCGCAGCCACTATGTTTTGTGTCGCGTGGTTCGAAAGCGGTGCGCGAGTCAGCTGCATTTATGGTGAGGATTGTTTGCACGCGTTGTCGCGTATGCAACTCGATTATTCGATCACGGAAACGTTTAACGAGGTCCGCGCACGTACGCGAGCCGGTGTTGTCGGCTCGCGATCATGAAGAACACGTCGCGCGATCCATCTATCTCGATCCCGAAACGTTTCCGTTCGACGCCCGTTCCCTCCGAAATTCCAAGCGCCCGAGTGTGTCCTCGTTGTCCCAATTTATCTCCATTATGTTTCGGTATGCCACTCTTCCGAGTCGTCGGCCACGATCGCGTCTCGAGAGACGGACCTCTGTCGACTCTCGATTTCTCGTCGCGTCGATCTGTAATCCACTTAAACCCCTCCGTCGACCACCGAAATACTCCGGCGACGTTGCTCAAATATTCAATCAACGGAGGTCCGAAACGCAAATAAGAAGCGCGGAATCGGCTGGCCGAACGCACAGTCTTCGCACTCGAAATTAACCCACACAGAATTCCGTAGTAATACAGGGTGCGGCCGAATAACATGTACTAGCATGTAATAACATGTATTAGTATGTCTTCTACAATTCCGATCAACTGCAATTTTTGAAAAATTTTTTCTTCACATCCTCTAGCAAACTAATTGCTCTAGCTTCCCAAAAAAAGTTCAAATCGTAATGTACAATATTAAAAAAGTTATCGTCTTTTTAAGAGTGTCCGAATATTAGTGGGAGTCGCTGTATGCTGTACATTGTACATGCAGTTACGAACCGTAACTTAGCCGTAAAAATAAAATGTTTTCTCGAAAACTAAGCTTTAAAAGTTTTATTCCACATTTTGTTCTTATTTTTTCATAAGGAACCACCTCGTGCCCGCTAGTACATGTTATTCGGCCGCACCCTGTATAGCTTAATGTACAGTTACGAGCGTAACTGATCACTAGACTGCATATCTTTATGCAAAATAAAAAATGTTTGCATTGATTTTGCCAGACACAGGAGCCATATAAAAATTTCATTCTTCTTTTAATTATCTTATTAAGGTGAAACTAACACCCTGGTGGCCTTAAATCTTCTTAATACCTCCACTGTTTTAAATTGTACGTGGCCATTTTTGTCATAAATGCATAAAATCCGCAGTCTACTGATCACACCCACTTTAAATCAGAATAACTTTTTTATGAATGGACGAAACGATTTCAATTTATTTGTAAGGCTTGAAGAATTAGTTTAGTGAATGACGTCTAATAAATGTGTTGAGCAAAAAAGCAATAGTAAAAATTGATTTTTACAACATTTTTAGCTGGGCCAATAATGAAAATTTAAAAGATGTGTTTGGTCGACTCGTATAAATTATATACGCTCTGAAAATTTCATTGAAATTGGTTAATTGGTTTACGAGTTATAAACGATCAAAAGTGGTAAAATTGCAATTTTTCAAGATTCAATCGTTTATAACTCGTAAACCAATTAACCAATGTCAATGAAATTTTCAGAACGTGTATAATTTATACGAGTTGACCAAACACATCCTTTAAATTTTCGTTATTGGCCCAGCTAGAAAAATTCTAAAAATCAACTTTTACTATTGTTTTTCACAATCCCGACCAAATGCATTTTTTCAACATATTTATTAGACGTCATTCACTAAACTAATTCTTTTAGTCTTACAAAAAAATTGAAGTCGTTTGGTCCATTCATAAAAATGTTATTCTGATTTAAAGTGTGTGTGGTCAGTTATGATGCTAACTGTAGAAGACAAAATACATTTTTACCAATTTAATTCACCCTTTAATAGAACAAATCAGATAGTGATAGAAGAATCGTGATAGAAGTACCATTATAGATGAAATTGTGTATACAGTATACGGTTGAATTTTACAGTTTATTGTTAGTCAATTTGGTCTGCAAGAGGGTGAATATGATCTGCGAAATGGTACATTTGGAGTGCGAACTGAATCGGCGGATTCCGATTGCGAGCCCAGCTGCTCGTTCGCGCTGATAACAGTCTGCCCCTCGAAACTTGAGATTCGAATGTATACTTCTACGATCGCAACAGCTGTCCAAGCATACGATGCAAAGTGACTCCTTTAACACGTCATGGTGGACGTCGGTCATCGCTGTGGAATTATAAATAATAAATTTGATACCACTGGATAGAAATTTATTTATAAAAGTAGCAATTTATTCTTTCAAATTGCTCATTTCATTCATCTACACATTTTAGTCGTGAATAGACGGATTTTTATGCAGAATAAGAATCGTATGCTTTGCCAAATAGCTACATAGGCATTTATTTTTCTTCTTAATAATTTCCAAAGATGGAATTCTTCAGACAATTTTAAGTAACCTTTTCCTTTGCGAAAAATACGGACCAATCAGAGCGCAGCTTGGCATTGGCCATCAAGCCCTCGGATTGGTTCGTATTTTTCGGTAATAACTTCTCAACAAAGGGAAAGGTTATTTCAAATCAGCTTAAGAATCGCCTCTTTTAAGGAAGTACATTTTTAGGATGCCCTGTAATACAATTTTCAAATCCTTTAAATAGGATAAACTGTACAATGATCGGCACCCTGTGCCAAAATCGTAGTAAAAATCTTTTTATCTTTTTTTGAAATGTTTAAGCTAAAATCGTAGTAAAAATCTTTTCATCTTTTTTTGAAATGTTTAAGCCAAAATCGTAGTAAAAATCTTTTTATCTTTTTTTGAAATGTTTAAGCCAAAATCGTAGTGAAAATCTTTTTATCTTTTTTTGAAATGTTTAAGCCAAAATCGTAGTAAGAATCTTTTCATCTTTTTTTGAAATGTTTAAGCCAAAATCGTAGTAAAAATCTTTTTATCTTTTTTTGAAACGTTTAAGCCAAAATCGTAGTAAAAATCTTTTTATCTTTTTTTGAAATGTTCAAGCGAGCTCAACTTGCCATTATTATAAGCTGATAGAGATTTTTCAACAAAATCAAACAGTTTTACGAGTCATCAATCTTTTATTATAAAATATATTCGTTGATTAACAATCGCAAGACAAATAGTACAGTCATTGGCACAGTAAGAAGTAAACAGGCTATTTGTTTTATAATTAAACATATACGCACTTGTTACATCTGTACTACAGCCCGAAATTAAGTTATAAAGCGATAAAGTATACATACTCGTAACGAAAATTTTAATGCAACAGTATTTACACTGCACTGTGGTCATCCGTCTTATTGGATGTATCAGCGTTGCTAACAGTCGTATGTGGAACTCTGTTATGAAAACTTACAACATTGCTTTGAAATATAAATAAGGAGCGATATAAAATGATTTTCTATACCAGGAATACTTAATATTTGCCATTTAAATCGAAAGTTCCAGCAATAGTACAGTTTACTCTAGTTTGCATTTCACAGACGCATAAAAACCGCAGTCTAAACAAATAATGTATAATTGAATTTTGCTTATTGGCATTTAAAAATTGTTTAAACAAGTTATCAGGATTTTAAAGTCGTGGGATTGTGTAATAGCAGTGGGATGAACAAGTATTGCAAACAGGCGAAAGTGTCTCCTTTCGAAAAGCAAGTAGCAGGCAACGATATACCGTGGCGTTTGCTGGCCGGTAGCCTAGATGGAATCGGTTAATCGGTTGTAATTAATTGCCGCTTCGGAGAACGAGCGCCTCCTACTCGATTAATTTTGATCGCGTCGTCGAACCTAATATCTCGGGCTTCCATCGACGTCCGGGAGCGTGTAATCCTTCGCTGGGACGATCGCGAGCGATCGCGAGCCTAAGCAATCCGACTGGAAAGCGGATTTTCTCGCTTACCGCTGTTCTAGAGCCTAGATTATATTAGACGCACCTATCAACCCTTTGCACACGACTGTCTCCTCTAGGGAGACGCCATTAGCCCCTTGTCCTACGATTTATTTGACGGTTTCAGTGATTAAAACTCTTTTTTGTAGATTGCAATTTCCTGAAAAAGGAGAAAATTTATATCTATTGTTTGCCTACATGTTCTCCAATATATTGGGTCGAAAGTCATTTCGTTTTTCGTGTGGAGATGGCATTGCTTCCATTTGTTATTACCAGACTGCGGATCTTCATGCATTCATAGCAAAATTGAGTAGACGAAATTCAAAATTGTTGGAAAATTTAGAAAATTGAAAATGTCAATATATAATTTCTCCTCTGTTAATATCATTAGGGGAAGAAATAACATTCAATTTGATTTCTAATTGTTGCAATCGATGCAAACAATTTTTATTCTGTATAAAGATCCACAGTCTAGTTATTACTAACCTTATCTTAAATCGTGGTTTATCTTGACAGCTGACATTCCGGACGTAATTTCCTGACTTGTAGTGCTTTCTAATCTTTCAAGTATGTTTCTATCATCGCATCAAATATGCAAAATCAAAGTACGCATTTCCATCACCTTTTGCTACTCTATTACCGCAAGGGTAAAAATGTAGTGCACAAAAGACAAAAATTGTGCGCTGTTTAAGGAGAGAATGTACCATCGATTATTATTTTCGCTTTTTTCAACATTTTTTATACGGTGCAAATCTCATTTCAAATAAAGTCGTGAAAAGTTATACAACTCAATATTTTGCTAATAAAGAACAGAAATTCTACGAGCATGGGATCTTTAAGTTGCCTGAAGAATCGCAAGAGACCATAGAACAAAATGTCATAAAACTGATTCTAAATGGTAAAAAACAGGCTTTCATTTTCTCTTAAGAAAACGAGATGACTTTCCGAACGACCCAATAGCTGTACAAAGCCAAAATAGAGTTTTATTTCGGTTTAAAGGAAATTATTAACATACATTTTTATCAGAATCTGTTCAGAAAATTCATCGCGACTCGGACACGATATTGTAAGGCAAGGGGTTAATCTTTTCCTTTAGGACATGAAGAAACCGACAATCATGCTACTTGTAAGAGTTCACTGTTATAATTCATTATTATTAGACTAGACTTTATGCATTCATTTACTAGACTGTGGATCTCTATGCATTTATGAAGAAATTAGTTGGGTGAAATATGAAACAAAAGATTGAAACAGTTCAAGAATGTTGTTTTTAATGTAACGAAGTCGTTAACCCTCATCCGTCCCTCGTGTCAATTTGACACAGTTTTTCCGAAATAAATTATACTGTTCTGTTATTTGTAGGTAAATTTGTCCGAAATTTGGTGACTTTTATTTTTTTAATGCGAAACATATAACCGCAAAACCTAAGATGTAAATGTTAACTCATCAATTTGAATGAAGAAAACATCGAAAAGTAACTGTTTGACTTGTTATTTTATCGATTTTTTGTATCACTGTGTCAATTTGACACCAAGGGACAGATTCAGTTCGCGAAATGAGAGACGGATGAGGGTTAAGGGATGAAATCAATTTTTTCGTTACTTCCCACAATCAATGTAAAACATTTTTATTTTGCATAACGATCCGCGGTCTATTCATCACAAATGTAAAATAAGAAAATGTTGACTATTACTAGTATAATACTATTCTATTGTCATAGGTTCAGTGTTCAAGTTTACCTAATTATTCGCCATGAGTAATGACTAGACGGCGGATTTATGCAATTACGACAATGGGCGGGTTTCAGAGCATCGGGTCGGGTTTTGATGACTCGGGTCTCCTGATGACATTCAGTTCTCCGAATAATAACCCGGAAATTTATTATCACAATTAACTCTTTCGCTGCTACGTCCGTAAATATACCTTTTCAAAGTCTGTTTTATTTTATGTGCTACTTCCGTAAATTTAAGTTTTTTATTTTTTAATTAGAGTTCTGTTCACATAACTCAGCAGCGAAAGGATTAACCTGGAAATAAATACCCGGAAATTTCGGGTATCACAAATTTCTAGAATTTCTCCGAACCCTGGGAAAATAAACGACCCAAACCCGAATTTCCGGGTACCCGCCAACCCCTACTAACTAGGAGGAGATCCTGGGAATTCCCGAAACCCGATGCTTGGGACGGGATGGGAAGACTCGTATCAGGTCGGGACGGAATTCCGAAAATGTTCGAGTTTCCAGAGAATCTCTTCGGGATTTCTGATACTGTATGGAATCTTTTAATATTGATTTTTAGTAAGAAATCCCGAAAATTTTCGGGAAACCCGAATATTCTCAGGAATCCCGAAAGTGTCAAGATCCCGTCATGATCCCGAACATCTCGCACACCTCTACTACTAACCCGACATCGAAGAACGACATTTGTAGCGTACTTCGGAGGCTCGTGCGAAGGTTGCAGAAAATTGGGGGCTGGTAGATCGATGGGTGTAGTCGGTGTGCATTGGCAATTAACAGGTCTGATTCGTCAAAGTTTGAGCGCGCACGTTTGCTTGTTCGACTGCTCCTTTCCCAGTCCGTGCAGCCTACGTATCAACACACCACCTATCTGCCTACCGGGCTGCCTACCCATCTACCTACTTACCTACCAATCCGACCACCTACCTGTCCGTCTGCCTGTCCGTCTATCCGGCTGCTTGACTGCCTGCTTGCCTGACGTCCGACGCCAGTTCTAGGGCCTACGTAGGCGATCGTCGTTTTTCCATCGTCGCGAACTATCAAAACCTCTCATTCTCTATCTCTCGCGACGTTGAGAACCTTGGAGATCGAGTTCGATATTTTTCTCGATCGGGTTGGGGTGTTTGTTGACTTCCACCGGCGTATCCGAACGCGTCCACTAATCGACCGCCATCCTTTTCTGATTGCAGACGAACGAGACGCGATCCAGAAGAAAACATTTACCAAATGGGTGAACAAACATCTGAAAAAGGTAAGCTCCGCTGTACGGTCGCCGCGGTGAGAATGCCTCGGAACGGCTCGAAACGTTGGATCGAGAGCGCGCGGACACTTCGGGCGTCCGATTATTTTCTGTCCCAGCGCTCGGATTTTCTTACTCGCGACGGTCGAGTTCGGAAGGCTACGCCCCCTCGATCCGGCCGCGCGTCTCGCTCCCCGTGGCGGCCCTAGTTTCCCTAGGCGCTACGAATAGCGAGTATGGAACGCCCCTGAGGGGGCGTAGACTTCGAAACTCGGCCGTCGCGAGTAAGTAAATCCGAGCGCTGCTCTATTCTATTGTGTATCGGTGGCCTTTTGTGTACACGTCAAAATACTGCGTTGGGGTACGAACACATTGGAGCTGCGACGGAAGCTAAGAGAGGATAAGACAATTATTATCGTGAACGCTTCCACTGTAAGTATTTATATAATTATACAATTGAGTGGATCATCAATCTCTCATCTTCTATCGCAGGTCCAATGTAATCATACCTTAACACACTACCTACCGGTGATTATTCCATAATTGTTGAAAGTCTATGGTTCACGGGGCTGAGCAATTATAATCGTAAACTAACAACTCACCGTTAATTACAAAATCCAAAAATTTCCTTCGGGATTATTGTGTAAAAGATTTTAGAGCTTCCATTTGGTGCAGAACAATGATTGAAAAGCTTATTAATATCATATTAATAGCATATTAATACCGGTAGATAAAGTGTTAAGAAACGAGGGTTACAGATGAAAAGCCGACGAGCTTTTATTACGAATCGGCAGTCAAAGAGTGAGCAGCTGGAGATCAGCGTGGTGTGTCGCAGACTCCAGTGGTTTCGAACGGTGTGTGGTCCGACGGTCGGGGATGCAGCGAGTTACGACGTCGAGCTTCGTCCGTTTAACACGGATCAGCGTTTACTCGGTCGTAATCCATCGTTGAAGTATGATATCCGCTAGGGGCGAATGGGGTTGAGCGAGTTACGGCGTTGTTCCTCGAAGTCCGCGTTAGCGGCGGCCCTTCCTTCGAAATATCGAGCGAGACTAATTTTAGACCGACCTTAGACGGACGGCCAGGAGGCCACGGTAAGTCGAATCGAATCGCAACGAGGCGAAGCGAGAGAATATCGAAACACCTGATAGGTGCGAGCGCAACGGCGCGCAACGCCCGGGACAACCAGCTGTTTCGTAACCGTGCTGCTGTATCCAGCTCCCCGCACTTCGCACATACGTATACGATACAACAAACACCAACCCTGTCCTACAGATATACACGCGTGGGTGGGCGTGAACATGTGCAGACGTGTGCATGTAGGACGACCGCGTGGGCAGAGTGTGTCCAGCTCCCTTCCAGGTGAGGGTATTTCACGCGCGGCTATAGAAGGCAACGCGACGAGGAAACCGAGTGGGTGAGAATCGAGGAAATCGACGGGATCGAGCCCAAACACATCCGCAACCTGTTCCACCGCTTGTTCTGGATATGTGGCGGGGCCGAGCCAAGTGGTTACGCACTTTGGCTTCGTGAACGTTCACGCACACCCAGCATACTGCTGGAACTTCTGAGTAACAGGGTGCTTACGCCTCCGCAAGCCGTTATGACGTTCTACAATTGGTCTTGGAGGCTCTGTAATTTTTCCTGGAGTTCCTGCCATTTTTCTTGGTGGTTCTGCAATTCTTCTCCCAGGTCCCATAATTTTTTTCGAGATCCTATAATTTTTCTTGGAGGCACTCTAATTTTTTTTTGGGCATTGCAATTTTTCTCGGAGGTCCTACAATTTTCCTCGGAGATCCTACAATTTTTCTTGGAGCCTCCCTCATTTTTTTGGGGGATTGCAATTTTCCTCGGAGGTCCTATGATTTTCCTTCGAGGTCCTACAATTTTTCCTGGAGGTTCTGCAATTTTTTCTGGATATAGCAATTTTTCTCAGAGGTCCTATGATTTTCCTTCGAGGTCCTACAATTTTTCTTGGAGGCTCTGCAATTTTTTCTGGGTATTGCAATTTTTCTCGGAGGTCCTATGATTTTCCTTCGAGGTCCTACAATTTTTCTTGGGGGCTCTGCAATTTTTTATGAAGACTGCAATTTTTCTCGGAGGTTCTATGATTTTCCTAGAAGGTCCTAAAATTTTTTCTGGGTATTGCAATTTTTCTTGGAGGCTCTACAATGTACTATGTAGTCTGGCCGCAAGTCATCGCCTCGGGTTTTGAAAGACGCCGACGCACGACGTGAGTGGATTTTCGGGGTCGACGGCGTTGATTCCCCTTTAGTTCCCCGTTGGTAGGTTGCGAGATCGATTAACAAGATTCCGAGTATCGCTACCGAACAACCGTCGCCACTGTTCTGCGGCGGGGTCGGCCGTCGAGCATACGCAAGGCGGAAAAAACGACGGCGTCGATGCCAGTGACGATTCGGACGCCGACGAAACTCGTCGCGTCCTCTTTGCTCTCTTTCTCTGTTCTCTATCTACGATGACGAAGAGAGCGGACGTCGACGACACGGCGCGCGACCGCGAACAATTCTCGCAACTCGAGACGCGTTAGCCTTGATCCTTCAACGACGAACGAAACTGTTTGCGCCGATGACGCGGCTCCCGCTTCCGTTTTCGGAATCGAAATATCGAGCCAGGCTAGCGACTCGATCGATGGATCATCTCGCGACGTCGGGAGTAACGAGAAATAGAAGAGCGGCACCGGTGCTCAGAGCCCGGGATAAATTCTCCGCGAGGCTTTCTCGTTACTCGACAACCAGTATGCCATATGCAGAGGAGTAACCGGGGAGAAAGGAAAGACGGAACGAGAGTGAGAGAGGAAAGGAGAGAAAGAAAGGGAGAGAGAGAGAGGCGAGAGGCTGAAGCGGTTTGTAAGCGGCGCGAGCATAACTCGAATGGTATTTCGAGGGTTATCGAGGCTCATTTTCTTCCTGTGTTAGTCGTCGCGCGCCGTTTCGAGCGGCGCCTATCGAGACCGCATTACTCACCCCTTACTCACGCTCGCCGCCTCCGCTATCTACCCTCTTTCGCTCTTCGAAACGTTCTTCCGCGTTCTCTGACCCAGTGCACAAGCTTTTCCCGAAGAAATTTCTGCTTTCAACGCCTCTCAGCCCTCCGGAGCACTCTTGCCCCGTGTTTTTGTAGGGTGGGCGTGTTCTGTCGTCAGTGGGCGTGGATTCCCAGCTCCGAAGAACCTATTTCTGTACTAAATCGGACGATCTCTGCAAATTCTGGACTTTATAGTCGAAATCTAGCTTCGAAGGCGTGGTTTGTCCATCAGTGGGCGTGGCTTGGTGGTAGCTTTCCATTCAATATTCTCTATCGATCCAACTCCAGAGACCCTCGATTTCTCCCTCCTTCTCTCTCCACATAATAGATGTGGCTCCATGACTTCCAATTTCGTCAAATTCAGGGCAATTTTCGTAAAAGCAGTCTTTCTCTCTGCATAATGGGGCGTGGCCTGCCCCAATGGGTGTGGCCTGGTGGCTCTTCTTCAGACTCGGGGCAATGTTCGTCCACGCCCTGCCAAAATTCCGTATCTCCTATTCTTCTACAGTCCTCGTATTCTCGCTATCTATGAAGAACAGGCGTGTCCAGTTTCAAGTGGGCGTGTTGACCTCGATCTCCCTGGGGCCGGAGCGACGCCCCACGGGGCGATTCGTGCGCCGGCAAGCTCGTTTTCGTTTTCTCTTTCAGCGTTGGTGTTGCACACGCGGCGGCCAGCTCGGTCCTCTCCGGTAATGGATTCCAGGGGAATACGGCGAACGGTACTGCGTGTTTGCTTGTCGCTCGGTACTGGTTCTGCGCGGCTGGCTGGCTGCCTACCTGTTCGATTCCGCGCTCACGCGCCCACCTTTCCTCTCGTAACTCTGACCTTATTCGGAAACGTTCTCCCGCGGACAACGTTCCCGATTTACCACCTCTTACCCGGTAAGTAGGTGGCCGGGTAGGCAGTTAGGCGTGCGGGTACAGGCGAGCGACAGCTAGCCAGTCAGTCAGTCAGTCAGTCAGTCAGTTAACCAGCCGGTCTCTGGAGATGTTGCATAGCAGGGTGGGTAAAAACTGACAGCGATCGCTCGAGAGTGAGTGCATGGTTGGGCATGACGCATCGCCGCCATTGCGTAACGTCCGTGCCAGGAAATGGTCCGCTGAAGTAACATAGAGACGTCCGTGGATTCCATTCTGTTGAATAAAGACGTCCCAACCGACCGACCGACCGACGATTTTCGACCGTTGATGGATCGCGGGTTCACGGCTCGAGCCGGTGATCTATGAGCTACACCGAAAACAGACACACGCGTGGACGGCCTCCCGAGAATTTAGAGAGCTCGCTTCTTGTTGCCCCTTCCTGGCCAGGGTCTTGCGTTATGAACGTTTATTCAAAGACATCAAGGCATCAAGAACACTCGCATCCTCCGTCTATCCTGCTCCCCTCTCTGTAGAGTGTCCCGAGGGGGCGTGGCTTTGTGGCCCTCGACCGGGGCTAAGGAAAGTATAGGATGATCTCTGCTTAAATTCTATGTCCTGCACAAATCTGCCCTGGATTTTGACGCTGCCAGAATAGTGCTCTTTAGGACAATGCTCCTATAGCTTAAATTCCATATTCCCTAAAAATCTAGCTCCTCCCTGTGCAGGCGTTTCCCTGCTCTGGAGTTTGTCGGAGCCAAGCCAGTGCTGCGTAGGGCAATCTTTATTAGATTAGATTCTATATTCTCCAAAAATCTAGCTCCTCCTTGTATACGCGTTCGTTTACCCCGAATGCCAACGGAGTTAGAACTAGTGATGGGCGTGATACCAGTTTTTCTCATGATTTTCAAGCAATTCGATACTCAAATAATTGTTTGGAAGGTTTGATACGTATCACAAGCGTAAATGCTTGGTATTGGACATTCGATACGAGTATTGCTGAAATGAACACTGGCTGGTATTGGTATCATAAGCATCGAAACAATAATAAATAATAAATATACTGTAGGTATCGAGAAGTATCGATTTCCAAATGATTCCTCCAGAAGTCTCGATGCTTTAGTACAAAGACTTAGAACAGTTCCCGTAGGGCAATTTTTCTCTAGCTTAAATTCTGTATTATTTAAAAATTTAGCTGCTCCCTGCATAGGCGTCTCCCTGCATAGGCGTCTCCCTGCATAGGCGTCTCCCTGCATAGGCGTCTCCCTGCATTGGCGTCTCCCTGCATTGGCGTCTCCCTGCATTGGATTTTGACGGAGCCAGGCCAGTGCCCCATAGGGCAATCTCTGCCCCGTTTAGATTCCACATCCTGTAAAAATTCGGCTCCTCCCTGTACACACGTTCCTCTGCCCCAAATACTAACGGAGCCAAATCAGTGCTCCGTAGGGCAATCCGCAGCCAGTCGCGGCTCATTAGGATCGCGAAGGATCTAACGAGGTCCGAGAAGGTTACGATCATCATAAATGCACAAAATCCTTAAAGCGAGTTACGTCATTGTGTGCTCTGGGATCCGTGACGAGTCGGACTCGTCGCCGACGTGTGCACGGGGCTAATTACCTGGGTACTCTCTGTGAGTAATCAGGTATTCCGGGTAGCCAATGATTGCGCACCAAAATTAGCCGTCGAAAGAGCCCGATTGCTCAACACCAACAGGCGGGGCGCTGTAAACCGATTGATCATAGGAAACCGTTCGAAACCATTCACTTTTTCGACCGCCATTCACAAGCGGCGCGCGAGACAGCCATTTCTGCGCTCGATCGATCATGGCGGCTACGCGAGATTTCGAGCCGACGATCATCGGTCGTTGTCCCGAGCCGGGCAAAAACATACCGTGACGCCGTGTATTCGATCTCTGTTTCTACTCTGCCGTTTTTACTTTCGTTTCGCTTTCCTTTTACTCTCTTTTACTCGTCCGACGCCGCCCGGAGAGAGAGAGAGATTGAGAGAGGAATACATAGTAGCATCCCGGCCTCGGCTCGCGACAACGCGCCGATTGTTCCTCTCCGAGGAATTCTCTGATTACATAAGATACGTTACGAGATGAAGACCCCGACCGAGTCGCGGTTGTTCTGTACATGTTCTCTTTTTGTCCCCGCACGCTTGCCGCAGCACTGGAAGTACGTCAAGGTATGGATCCAGCAGTGTTCGCATCCGGTCCCTCCATTAATTAGGACGAGTGGTCCGCGAATTAGAATTCCGATCAATTGCAATTATTTGAAAAAATTCTTTTTCATATCCTGTAGCAAACTAATTGCTCTAGCTTCCCCAAAAAAATTCAAATCGTATAGTACAATATTAAAAAAGTTATCGTCTTTTTAAGAGTGCCTAAACACTTATGAGCGGTAGTGTACCTGTATAGTTAGGATGGCGGTTATGGGATTTGGCCGAGCCACTACTCTCGGTCGCCGAAAAACGGGGGCACGCGGAAAACGAACCGATATATCCGCTGCTGATCGATATACATAATATCGATTTCTCAATCAACGTTTTTTTCAGACTTACACGTGTCTGCACGTGTGCGTCCTTGTGAACAACCAGCCATGCTGTTCCCCCACTGTAAGTCCACGGCAGGTGTCGCTGCCGTCCCGTTTTGTCGATATTACCAGGAATTTTACGCATGCACCGAGACCACCGTGTGTGCCCTAGTTTGTCGACCGAGTCACAAGTAATTCCTTCCCGATCCTCCATCCTTTGTCCGCGAGCGCATCCTTGAACGCGAAAGGAAGCCAATCGCGATCTCTCCGTCTTCTTCGAACTATCGCATCATTCTTCGACCGATTTTTCCATCGCGAGCCGCTTCGCGCTATTTTTCCATCGTTCTCGACATAGCAATTTTCCTTATACAGCCTCTCACTTTTAAAAGGACGAACATTTTTTAAGATCAATCAATTTTAACCGAGTTCGATCGCATTGAAAGTCAGAATAAATTGACACAGATCTACAGAACGTGCTTTTTACAATTTTCAATACAGGACCACATAGGAAAATTGCAAACACAACTTTTAATATTTTCTCTGTAATTCCGGCTTCTACAAAAAATTTTTGCACACTTCATGTAGTAAACTAATTGTTCAATGGTCGAAAGAACAATTTTTTAAAATTGATCAATTTTTGTCCTCTTCATGTAGTAAACTAATTGTTCAGTGGACAAAAGAACAATTTTTTAAGATCGATAAATTTTAAGCATCAAGCTCGAGACACGTCGAAAGCGGCGTCGCAGAAAAATAGCTTCCATCACGACCGCAGCTTAAATCGGTAATTGCTCGAGGCGAATTACGCGGTCACCTCACGATTCCGGCTTATCTCGTTGGGAACGCATTTAAAGTTTAACGGGCGGTTTGACGCTCGTGGATTCCGCGGCGTTCGCACGTGACGCGCCGAAGAACACGTTTATTTCCGCGTGGCACGCGATATCGCCAGCTCCGAAATACTCTCGCATACCTGGCCAGCTCTCCCTGTATCCTGTAGTCTCTCCTCTCTCTCTGCACGTTTCACGAGTTTGCCTGCTCTCACCTGCATCCTCCGTTAGTTCGCTGGGAAGAGCCGAATGCCTCCAATTTTAATGGAACTCACTCACGGTACAGACCACGAAGGAACGTTTCAACCTATACACTACTGTGCAAAAGAAAGAAGCACCCAGTATAATTATAAGATATAATGACAAACAATATCTTTATGTAGAAATTGTATTGTACAATGATTAATTTAGCTGCTCTTTACTTTATCGGACTTAAAATTTTTGCCTTCTATAAATTATGATGTATTTGGTATGTGATCCAGTAGATTTGTACCCGGGAAACCTGCAGATCGAAGTTTCGATCCTGCAGGATCAATGGTTCAGAAGTTATGGTCGCTTAAAGTTGAGCAATTTGCAGTGTTTTTGACGGGTAAGTAAATTGCTCAACTGTAAGCAATCATAACTCCGGAACCATTGATCCTACAGGATCGAAACTTCGATCTGCGGGTTCTCCGGATACGAATCTACTGGATTACATACCAAAGACATAATAATTTATAGGAGAAAGGCAAAAATTTGGAGTCCGTTAAAGTAAAGTTTACCCATTGATGTATTGCGTTTAAAGTATTGGATAATCCGCAATAACACATATTCTCAGAAGTATTCAATCAAACAGCGGAATCCTTTTTCAAAACTTACTGTGTTATTTGATTTTGGGTGCTTCTTTCTTTCGCACAGTAGTGTATATTTTTTCGCAGAAGGAGGATGAAAACAACCCCCAAAAAGGGTTGCACACTCTCCGAATAAATCCAGTTCTGCGTTCAATACGAGTTTCCTAAAAATTCGGAGGAGCTATTCTTCTCACTACCCTCTTGTCTCAGTGTCAGTGTGTGTGTACATGTAACTTTTGCGTTGTAGATGTAACTTTTACGTTGTAGATGTAACTTTTACGTTGTAGATGTAACTTTTACGTTGTAGATGTAATTCCCGAATTGTCGCAGAGACACAATATATGTATTTTTGGTAAAGAGATTGTTCCTTTCGATCGAGCGAGTCGGAATTGAATTAGCCAGCTCTCTGACCCGTGAAATCGTTGTTACAGGCCAGCAGACATGTCGGAGATTTGTTCGAAGACCTGCGGGACGGGCACAACCTCATTTCCCTGCTGGAGGTTCTCTCGGGCGAGCATCTCGTAAGTGTTCCGCAACCTTGCATTCACGTTGCATACACAGCGTACCGTATTGTCGTGCACTATACTCGGTGATATACTGTATTCCGGTCATGCCCGGAGACTTGGCAATGCTTTCGCTGAACCCTCACTGCTTGGGGGAGGCTGTTCGTTATGTAACAGACGGGGTGGGGCCCACTTGACCTCGATTAAAAACTCGCCGATGGATTCGTTATTACTCCCGGCACCAGCCGCCATTTACTAGAAACCCTCGCGCCCTTCGTAATCTCCATATCATCGAGTTAGGGTATGATTATCACGCGCAATTATTGAAATTGTAAACATTTCGTGGAAAATGATTAATCCTCGGACAACGGACGATTTTTATAGCTACAGTGCGTGTACAAAGTGCTCGTACACCTTTTAAAATAGAATAACTTTTTTATAATTGTAAGAAAAGCATTTTTTAAAACTTTTTTATTTGGGCAATGAAAACTTAAAATATATGTTTTGTAGATCTATGATAGTTATACACATGCCGAAAATTTCATCAAAATCAATTAACATACCGAGGAGCTACAAGTGGTTCAATGAAAATAGGATTTTACCTGGTACCACTTCCTTAAAATTTGTCTAGAAAAATTGAAAATTGCATAAACATCCGCAGTCTAGTAATGATTATTACTACAGATCGTTATGCAAAATAAAAATCTCTCCAGTCAATTCTGAGAATCTGAAATTAAATAAAAATACGTGTTTCGTAATATTACTTACAATTAGGAAAATTTGTCTAGTGTCTTCGCAGTTCTGTATTTGACCAAATTGGTATACAATTCTCCGTCGAACAATTACTGAAAAAATGAAAGCGGTATATCGGAGGGTTCCGAAGATAATTTAACAGTCTTAAAGTTTATCGTTTCACCGAGGCTAACAGTGTCTTGTTTTTAGCCGCGGGAAAGAGGTCGGATGCGTTTCCACATGCTGCAGAACGTGCAAATGGCCCTTGACTTTCTTCGATACAAGAAGATCAAGCTGGTGAATATCCGCGCGGAGGATATCGTCGACGGTAATCCGAAGCTGACCCTCGGCTTGATATGGACTATCATACTGCACTTCCAGGTGAGTATCCCACTCGAATTGACAATAGGAATAAAATCTAGTCGTTCTCCACGGAGCCTAAGCTCGCTCGAGAATGCAATTCTCCTGGCGTGTGCGATGCACTTGTCTCTCGACGCATACGGACTTGGTTCGCCTTTCGAATCGCGATAATTAATTACGATAATTATCGGACGATAAGCGACGATAACGCATCGAGCTTTCCATGCTCTCCCACACTCTCTCTCACCGACAAAAGCGTTCTCTATGCTCTCGGCGAAACGGAACAAACGCGATAAACCCGCTAATCCCTTGCGCTATTTATTTTACAGTAATTAATATTGAATTTCCAAAAATGCTGTATTTTCTTGAACGGGGCGATTCTCGGAGTCATTTCAAGTAACTTTTTCCTTTGCGAAAATGTCGTCCGCGGCTTTGTTGAGCAGTTATTAACGAAAAACACAGATCAATCGGGGCGTGGTTATAGTGGACGGGATCCGGCTCAGCCAATACGCTCGGAGGGGCGTGTCGTAGCTGCGCTCTGATTGTTTTTCGTTAATAACTCCTGAAGGAAGCCGCGGAGAACATTTTCGCAAAGGAAAAAGTTACTCCAAATTACCTGAAGAATTACCTGTTTCACTTATTAATTTTAACT
>CM052268.1:5171559-5362545 GCA_028455795.1 Lasioglossum marginatum
AAAAGCTCGCGGAACACTTGCAAAAAGCTCGCGGAACACTTGCAAAAGCTCGCGGAACACTTGCAAAAAGCTCGCGGAACACTTGCAAGAAGCTCGCGGAACACTTGCAAGAAGCTCGCGGAACACTTGCAAGAAGCTCGCGGAACACCGGTTAAGAGCCAGTGGTCTAAACCTTCTGGGGCGGTAGGACAATCGCTGAACGACGCATCAGTTGATCGTTCAGACTTTGACCTTTTTAGAGATAATTGTGGATGAACGCTGCAGGAAGCGTAGAAAATCATTTTCATTATATGTAGAATATATGTATTTTTACAGAAAAATATTTCATACAATTTTTAAAGAAAAATACCAAGAGCATTTGCATTCTGAAATCGGAGATTTGCAACATCCTGGAAAATCGCTGAACGCTCAAGTTGATCGCTCGGACGTTTCAAAAGATAATTGTGAGGTTGCGAAAGTGTGGGAAAGAGAAGAATTTTCCTGTCCTAGAGAATCCTATTTATTATAAGATGTATGTATTTTTACAGAAAAATATTTCATACAATTTTTAAAGAAAAATATCAAGTGCAGTTGCATTCTGAAATCGGAGATTTGCGACAACCGAATACACCGCAAGGGACCAGCACAAGTGAAATGTTCATATAACGAGAATAATAAATAAAAATCGTTAAAGTCAAAATGGAACAATTGCGGTTCTCCTCGCCGCGGAAAGAGAGAAATGCGAGTCGAAAGGAAGAAAAAGAGGAACGGAAAACGAGAGAGAGCCGGGAACCGAGACCGGACGTGACGTCAGCGAGCCACCAAGAGATCGAGAGCGAGCGCACATACGCCGTTTCCGGTGCTTGTCCAGAAGCGTGAATCGAGAGATCGTCCGTGACCATCTAGGACACTTCGTCAATGATAGTCCCTTCGTCATCCCCTAAACTTCGAATTTCCTTTGCACCTGGAGACTCGTTCATGCATTCTTTTTTAGGGCTATTTTAGGACGGAGGAAATGAACTAACGGCGTCCTCTCTCCGATATTTACGGCGTTGCGCCCTCACGGAAATGGACACCCGTCCATAAAAGCCCTCGTTTGTTTGTTTTTCGAGTTCCCGCGAGTGCTCCACACGTTTTGTCGGTTTTGTTCCGTCTCGAGCGCAGCCAGCCTGCAAGCCCTTCGTCCCGCTTCGCCGACGCTGTGAAAGCCGTCTCTCTCCGCCCTTCGCCCTTTCGTCGAGTATACTCGTCGGGATAAACGACTCACCGGGAATACCAAATACTACGCCGGATCGTACGCCAATGGCCATAAAAGTCACACAAGATCAGATCCGCTTATTCAATAATACAAGAATAGAAGAGATAAAGTTACACTACAAGTTGCTTCGCTTGATAGATTACAGTGAAAATTTATTTTTAAGTTAAACAAAATAGCTGTCAAGATGTTAGCTAGTCAACGTGTTCCTTTACAATGATAACAGCCTTGAACTTATTCAGATTTTATAGGATTTCTATGGCAATGTGTACTCGAATGAAAAAGTGAAAAATTTCTTAGAAAAATATTTCCGTAGTCTCACGAATTGTGACAGAAAAGATTCGACGACTCGGTGGTTCTAGTGTTGGACTGCTTCATGCGAAGTCGAATGAATTCTTCTTCGAAAAATTCAATTCTTCCTGAAATTAACAATTTGAAAATTGACAGGAATTCTTTTGAGCTTCACACTGTTTCAAATTCCATTTACTAATTTTTCTCATAAAAGAGTATAATCCAAAATGAAGTTTTGAGGTGTGTATATAATATTGATTGTATCTCTGAAACAATCGAACACTGTTTCAAATTTCATTTACTAATTTTTCTTCTTGAAGCATATGATCCAGAATAAAATTCTGCAGTGTGTATATAATATTGATTGTATCTTTGAAACAATCGAACAGTTTCAAATTCCATTTACTAATTTTTCTCCTAAAAGCATATGATCCAGAATGACGTCTTGAGATACGAATATAAAATTGATTGTATCTCAGAAACAATCGAACACTGTTTCAAATTTCATTTACTAATTTTTCTTCTGAAAGCATACGATCCAGAATGAAATTCTGAGGTGTGTATATAACATTGATTGTATCTCAGAAAAACAATCGAACACTATTTAAAATTTCATTTACTAATTTTCCTTCTAAAAGCATACGATCCAGAATGAAATTCTGAGGTGTGTATATAACATTGATAGTATCTCTGAAACAATCGAACACTTTCAAATTCACTTTCACATTTACCAATTTTTCTCCTAAAAGCATACAATCCAAAATGAGAAATTCCGAGGTGCGTATATAAAATTGATTGTATCTCAGAAAAACAATCGAGTACCTACGATCGATATTTATCCGTGCGTCGTAAGGGACCGGTGTACCGTGATTGCGCAATGTCGCGTTGGAATGGCAGTCAGCGGAGGCAGAGTTGGAGGTCCTTCCCTTGTCAGGCGTATCGAGGCGTCGCGACGCGTCCTATTTTCGCTCGGCGCGAGCTCGCTTATTTAGGCATTGTTTTCGTTCTCCGGCGGGTTTTCTGCGGCGCAAACAATCGTCCGAGCCTGTTTGTTCGGCCTGGCTGTTCGTGTCCGCCTGCCCCCGTGCATGTTCACGGCCTCGAACGCGAGTCGACGCGTATTAATTATCCACGCGAACGCTCTCGAATTAGGTGAGTGGGAACTCGCGGGCCCGACGACACGCGTTATGCCGCGAATACGGTGAATCGGATCTGCAAAAGGAAAAGGAGGAAGGACGACGGCGATCAACATCGCCGGGAAACGCGAAGAACTCCGAGCTCTCCGATGACTCGGCCCGATAACGGGCGCATGCGCGATCTAGGATCGCTGGATTTTCAACCGCCTGTAGATCCCACCGACCCTCCGAACGGTAACGAGACTGGAATTCCATTCTTTTTTCGAACATTGCATATCGCCATTGCTATTCCCGGTGATGCCGAGAACGATTATCTCGTTTATGCGGATTCCACTTCGCTTTTTCTCTCTCTTGTTAATGAGGAGATCGCCGTTTAATTCAACCATTAGAAAAGGCGGAGCATATGAAGTGAACACGTTTCCTGTCGGATCTTAAAAATTTTCTACGGAATCGTAAGAATCGAATTTTTAAAGAAACCAGAACTGGAAAGTCTAGAAATCAATTTAATCTAGTCGACTGTATCACAATAAAAATTAATTTATTGGATTTCGTGGGACAGTCATTTTAAATGAAACGTGGAAAAAGGAATTTCACATCGAATGTACACTGCTACACAAACATAAATATTGCGACTCTCACAGACCCGTTGATTTTGAATTACGATCGATGCGCAAACATGTGTAATTTGCATGAAGATCCGCAATCTAGTAATCGTGCATAAGCATCGCAAATTATCAAGAATGATAAGTAGACTGCTGATCTTTATGCGTTTATGAAGAAATTGCTTGGGTGAAATATAAAACGGGAAACGATTTAAAAATTTCAAGAATGCTGTAATGTTGTTTTTAATGTAACAAAGGGATCAGATCAATTTTTATATTATTTCTGCTTTCCACGATCAATGCAAAACATTTTTATTTTGCAAAATAAATGTTTCCTTATGTCGATCGTAGATTGTTGCTAATGATATTATTATGCTTTCAGCGCACTGGTTCGATCAATTGCTATTCAAAACACTATTTGCAAATTATCACAATAATTTTTCCGACGTTTCGATCTTACTTTAGATCATTTTCAAGAAAAGTAGAAAAATTGCGTCTGTTTTTATCTTGCGTAAAGATCCGCAGTCTAATGATAAGACTACAATTAGAAAGAAGATTTCTTTCATCTCGCAATAATCATACAAATAATGCTTTCAACAATCAGCCTCTAGTAATAAAAGTGGTCTTCGCGTTTATTAAAAAATTAGAAAATCGTTGAAGCTTCCTGAAAATCTCCGGTCCAAAAACTGATTCAACACTAAACCTACCACTGCCGGTCAAACGACCGGTTATATATTTTTCATCTTACAATTATCGAAATGATGAAGTTACTTGCATGGAAATTGATTCGATAAATTCCTTTATCCAAACACATACTGTAATCAAAATTGCGCAAAGTCTAAATAAATAGAGCCTGGTCATTTTTGCAAGCTAAAACATTTTAATCGTTTCTAGTGCTCGGTAGGTTTAGTGTTAACTGCGCAAAAAATCGAAGAAAAAGATAGTCCACCGATTCTATGAGCAGTTTTCTTCCATGCTGGTTGCTAATTTGAAAGAACGCGGTTCGCGTGCGTGTATTCCACAGAATCGGAGATCGATCAGCATCGGTGGTAATAAAAATCGTATTCAAATTCCCGAGGCGTCGCGCTCTAGTTTCCGGCTGGTGGGCCGCGGATAACCGCGCAAAATCGTCGGAGGATTGTGCACGACAAGAGCGAGAAAGAGAGAGAGAAAGAGAGTCGTGTTGGCGAGGACGTCCCCGAGGACGAAGAGAATCCCAAGAGGAATAGGACGGTTCTTCTTCGAAGAGTGGCTAAGAGAGGAGAGAGGAGAAGGAGTCGTGCGTCGCGGAAGCGAAGGAAGATAGAGGTGACGTCGAGAGTGCAGGGGTGGGCAGGATGGAGCAGGCAGCACGGTATATGACAGCGACGAACCTGCAGGGGGGGAACTCTGTAAAAAGTGAGGGAAAGAGAGGAGACAAAGGCAGGAGCGACTGAGCTGGTGCGCGCGCGAGAGAGAGAGAGAGAGAGAGAGAGAGAGAGAGATGGAGTGAGAGAGGTGGAGAAACACACGAGAGGGGGGTCGCAGTCGGAGGCGTCTCTCACCTGTGCGCATTTCGTTGGCCTACTCTCGCGACGGCAGCCGGATACAACGCGGCTTGCTGTCGGTTCGCGTCGGTCGTGTTTCGTTCGCGAAGCGTTAATCTCTTTTAGCGGCTCTTGCTGGTCTTCGCGGAGTGCCGGCCGCTTCGATCCGGCGAGACACGTGGCTGTAGTGTGCGAGTCTCCTGAAGAATCGTGCGAAGAATTGTGTTCTCGCGAAGAACGGTGTGTGTGATCCGATCGACGCAGAGGAGAGAGAGAGCGAACTGTGCGCAGAAACGACGAGGGATCGGTGTGGCCCCTGAACCCGCGCGTGCCTCCAACGGCTGATCGTTGTCGATCGTTGTCGATTGTCGTCGATCCCCACCGCTTCTGTTTATCCGCGGCAGTTACCTGTCGTCGTTCGGCCCAACATTGCTTCGGTAAACACGGTGGTTCCGTGAGCGCGCGAGACGTGTTCTTCGTTCTATACCCGAGAGTGCTAAAAACCCGACGGTGCGGCAAATCGAGGAGAATCTACAGCGTCTCTTCGCTCGCGAGATCCAGTCCTCTCCGAGTCGAACGGGGCCGAGAGCTCCACGGTCGATCCTCGATAATCGGCTTTCACGCGGCGAACGCGGCCTGGCGCCGGATAAGGCCTGATTCTGTGTGTGCACTGGCCAACAAACTCTCGCATGTTCGATGAGAGTTTCGAGATTTCTTGCTGAACACGCGAGATCTCTCGGATCCTGTAGATATGTCGATCTATCGGTTCAGCAAAGGTGGTCGCCTGTTCGTCCAGGCCACCAGAGAAGACGACCCTCGCGAAAATGTTGTCACTCCGACCAACACGCCCGCCAACGACGACCTCACAGCCGTTTATACTAAACGCAGACTATCCACCGAGGTTCTAGGTAACAACACCCCCCGACACCCGAACACCACCGACACCGAGGCTTCCAATTTTCACGGGGAACGTCCGAGGAATCAGAAATCGCGGAACGAGCGGAGCGAAACGTCGGCATTTGCCAAACAGAACATCCCGCCATTGCTAATTAACTCTTCGAGGACGACGGCCGATCGTCGGTTTACTTCTATTTGGGGGATGTCGGGATGATGTGGGGAATGTTATTGTTTTCTGTTAGGGTATAGATTTAGACTTTTCGATAGTTTTCATTTCCACCGTCAGTCGCGAACGTATTTGTCCAACCTTTGAAAACTTTTATAAAATTGGTTCAGTAGGTTTAAATTTTTTTTTTTTGAGACGTTAGGAGGATTAATATACAGTAGGTGTAATTTGTAAATAGAATGAATTATTCGTCCACCCTTTTAAACTTTTATAAAATTGCTTCAGAAGGTTTGAATTTTTTTTGAAATGTTAGAAGGATTAATATATAGTAGGTAATTTGTAGATAGAATGAATTATTCGTCCCCCCTTTTAAACTTTTATAAAATTGGTTCAGTAGGTCTGAGTTTTTTTTTATATGTTAGTGGGATTAATATACAGTAGTTAATATACAGTAATTTGTAGATAGAATGAATTATTCGTTCACCCTTTCAAACTTTTATAAAATTGCTTCAGAAGGTTTGAATTTTTTTTGAGATGTTAGAAGGATTAATATAGTAGATAATTTGTAGATAGAATGAATTATTCGTCCACTCTTCAAAAACGAATAACTTTTATAAAATTGTTTGGAACAGCTTCAGTGTCTTTGTTGAGATAGTATCCTTAGTAGGATTAATATACTAGGCAATTTATAGAAAGAATGAATGAAAAATTATAACATTGGCCGCAATTGCGAAGGAAAAAATATTATGATTTTGTAACTACAATATAATAGAAATTTGAAATATGCTTTTAGTCTAAGTAAGTTATACATCGGTATTGTAAAATTTTTCTCATAAATCTATAAAATCCTAGTAGTCCTTCAATATTTCTCAGAGCCAGTATTGACGACGTCCTCGAAGGGTTAACGCGTAGTAAAAAGTATAGACTACATTATTATCAATTTCTGTAGTAAAACTTTTGAAGAAACCTGTGAATTTTCTTGGAACGTCTCGTGGCCCGCGTGAGGAGCACGACGATTCCGGTGGGAAAATTGCTGGGAAGTACCGGGCGCCTTGCGAAACGGTGTTGCAATAGGAAACCGGCAGCTTCTGTGTGGAAGAATTAGTAGAACGTGGAGTAAAACATTGGAACGAGGGGTGAACAATGTTATCCGAGTCAAAAATCAATGGACAAATTCGGAAATAATTGTGACACATCTATGAGACCCTGACGCATATAAAAATTTTAAACCAAATTTTTCGCGGCACTGATTCTACTCGCAATCGGGTGGAAAGCATGTCTGATTACAACCCGCCGCTTCCACTTGCCGGTAAACCCTGGGGCACGCGATTGTCAGACTTTCAGCTAGTTGTCCTACCCTCTTCTTGCTGGTCTAATTATTTCGTGAACATTCTCTGCAAAAAGATCGTCGAGAAAGTCGGCGATCGGCTGCAACTTATATAAATATTGTAAAGCAAACTTTCAGACAACACCGTTTCGCAACGGCATGCACGGCTCACGAATTCCCGAACGGTTTCGCTTATCTTATCAGCACTCGGACGAAACGTAATCAGATTACACATCGATGACAATCGAAACGATTCGGGAGTCGCGAGCCGCGATTTCCATAATCGTTGTTATCGACCCGGGATAAACTTTACCGGACTCAAAATTTGTGCCTTTCCCCTATAAATTATGACGTATTTGGTACGTAATCCAGTAGATTTGTATCCGGAGAACCTGCAGATCGAAGTTTCGATCCTGTAGGATCAATGGTTCAGGAGTTATGGTTGCTTAAAGTTGAGCAATTCACTTATCTGTCAAAAACACTGCAAATTGCTCAACTTTAAGCGACCATAACTCCCGAACCATTGATCCTACAGAATCGAAACTTCGATTTGCAGGTTTCCCGGGTACAAATCTATTGGATCACATACCAAATACATCATATAGGAGAAGGGCACAAATTTTGAGTCCGATAAAGTAAAGAGCAGCCTCGACCCGGGATATTGCAGTCCAGCATTTCAATCCTCGTTGACTGTACGATGCCAGCGAACCGTAGCGTTAATGGACGGAGGGATTCGCGTCACGATCGTCACGGATGGCACCGCGTTGGAGCCGAGCCTAGATCGTGACGCGATTCCCGATCGAGCATCGATCTCGCGCGGCTACGTCTCGTCCTTTCCTCCTCGGTGTCGGGCCTGGAACAGCGTGAACGAGGCCTTTCCTGGAAGATCCGAACGATCTACCTAAAGAGTGTGTGATTTAGGATCGTCGATCGAGTCGACGAAGACCTCGAGACGCGGTGAGAATGGCACGAAACGTATCGTGACACGGATCGTTCGCAAAACGACCACGCTGACTCGCGGCGAGGAGAGATGCGTGGCCGAAGATCTGAAGAAACGAGCCAGTTCCGGTTACCTGCAGGAGACCGCCGCCTCCTCGTCTACCCTCTCTTTGAGCCGTCAGGCTTCGCCGAAACCGAAAACCGTCAGGGTAAGCGAGGTCACACGAGAAAATGCGGAACAACAGCGACGTCAACATTTATTCTATTTCATAAACTTTTTATTCTATTTCGTTGTGAACGATTAGAGGGCGAGGATTGTTCTGGAAGGAATGGTTCTGGATCTTGAGAACGTTCTCGAACCATATGCAAAAAGAGTCCTGACCTAAGGATCTCAGGATCGTTAGATAACAGTTCCAATTTATATTATTATACTGCGGATCTTTGCAAAATAAAAATTGTCTCCATTAATATCATGCCATGGGAGCTGAAGATCTTTTTTTAATAATCTTGTGGAGCTGGAAATCGCATATTGGTGTCCCCTAATTCTTTTAATCTTTCTAATCTCCAAAATCTGCAGTCCAGATATTATCCTGGACGATTAGAGGGGTGGGGAAGGGATTGAAGTATTCTGGTAGGATCTCGAGAAGGTCCTCGGAGGGCGAACCATGTGGAAAAAGAGATTATTATATATTATTATTATACTGCGGGTCTTCATGCAAAATAAAAATTGTCTCCATTAATTGCTAACCACAGGTGCTGAAGACTTCTTTTTAATAAACTTGAGGATCTGAAAATCACACATATTGGTATCCCCTAATTCTTCTAATCTTTCCACTGTTTCAAATATCTCCTATCCATTTTTCTGGAAAATGCAGAAAATCCTAATATGGATCCTATAAAATGGAGAAGGGATTTACCACGTGAAAAAGAGTCGAGACCTGAGCGCAACACTAGAATTGGTCTTACAAGTTTGGTCCAACGGAGAAATTCAGAATCGTTAGAGAACAGTTCCAATTTCTATTATTGAACTGCGGATCTATGCTGAATAAAAATTGTCTCCATTAATCGCAAGCCATAGGAGCTTCTTTTTTAATAATCTCGTGGAGTTGAAAATCACATATTGATGTCCCCATCTACCCTTTCACTCATTTTTATCCTGGACGATTGGGGGGTGAAAGAGAGATCGTGCTGACCTTGACAGGGTTCCCGAAAAGCGAATCAAGAAAGCGAACCAAGAAAGCGTGGAGAACTAGCATCTTAGCACAGCCAGGAGATTTCGTAGAAAGGATGATGATGGTCTGATGATCGACAGCTGATTTTGACTTGTTTGTTTACAGATATCGGACATAGTAGTGGGCCAGGAACCGAACGTCACTGCCCGCGAGGCCCTGCTACGATGGGCCCGAAGATCAACGGCGCGTTATCCTGGCGTGCGCGTGACCGACTTCACAGGATCCTGGAGGGACGGTCTGGCGTTCAGCGCGCTGATACACCGAAACAGGCCAGACCTGGTCGATTGGAGAGGCGCTCGCACCAGTCAACCAAGAGAGCGGCTCGACCGGGTCTTCCACGTCGCGGAGCGCGAGTATGGCGTTACGAGGCTTCTCGATCCCGAAGGTAACGCTACGTCGATCGATAAGACGTTGCTCTTTTTCTTTCCCCTCCCGTTCGCGTTCAAGTTTCTCTCCTGTCGCCGTAAGTTTCTTTCTCGTCGCTTCCGCTCGTCGCTCGGACACCGTGACGTTATGGTTGCTCTCTTTGCCATGATAACGCCGAGCCTATTCCATTTTCTTCTTTGGACAGCAGAGATGAAAAGGAGGATCAAAGGAGATCTGCTCTTCCGATTGGGTCGAGACCGACTTATCCGAGAGGTGTCCCAAATTCCTTTGAGTTCTCAACTGAACCTGGTGCTTCATGATGAAGATCTGACTCGATGCCCATACTCTGTCCAACGAGTTGAAGTTACCCTTTTCAGCTTAAATGTCTGTCCGGAAAGTATCCGACCTTTGCTTACATCTTCGTTCCTAAGTGAGCCAAGGCGGATAGCGTATGTTTGTATTAGAGACGACCTTGTAAGTGGCCTGACCATGCCGTCATTCGAAAACGAAACGCAGTTTTGCAAGCACCGAGTCAAGGGAGCGTATTATAATGACCGAACCTATGGAACAACGGCTGTGCATTAAATTTTGCCAGAAGCTTGGGCATTCTTGTTCGGAAAACATTGGTATGATCCTCCGTACGGTCCTGATCTAGTTCCTTGTGACTTCTGGTTGTTCCTCAGAATGAAAGAACCTCTCAAAGGACAAAGATTTGCGGTCGTAGAAGCGATAAAACAGAATAATAATTAAGGAGTGTTTCCGTAAGTGGGAGGATCGCTGGAAGAAAGTCGTGGCTTCTAACGGGCGATACTTTGGAGGGGATACCATTGATATTAACCAGGAATGATATCCACCCGCTATAGCGCAACGTATTTTCAGAACTATCGCGTGGCCCCGATTTTCGAATGTTCCCCATACCGGCGAGAGAGTTCGCTTTCACTGCAGAGCGAACGTGTAAGCACTAATTGTAACGATTCTGTTTGATCCTATGTAGACGTGGATACTCCTGAGCCGGACGAGAAGTCCTTGATAACGTACATCTCTTCGCTCTACGACGTGTTCCCGGAGCCGCCCGCGATCCACCCCCTGTACGACGCGGATGCTCAACGTCGCTCCGCGGAGTACCGCGAGCTGACCAGCTCCCTGCACCAATGGATCCGCGAGAAGATGAGCCTGATGCAGGAGCGCGCGTTCCCGCCGACTCTGATCGAGATGAAGAAACTGGCGGCGGACAGCGCCAAGTTCAAGAACGAGGAAGTGCCGCCTCGTTATAGAGACAAGCAGAGACTCTCGCACATTTTCCGTGACCTGCAGAAGTACTTCGAAGCGGTCGGCGAGGTGGACATGGAGCCCGAACTGCACATCGACGTGATCGAGAAGAACTGGAACCGATTGATGATGCTGCATCAGGAGAGGGAGCAGGCGATCATCGACGAAATTAAACGGTGAGAGAAATCTCTTGGTGAACCTCTTCGGTATTCACTTTTCTTGATCTGTAACGCCGGTGTTTGTTCTCTGTACAGACTCGAACGACTACAACGACTGGCCGAGAAGGTCCACAGAGAGATGAAGACGACCGACAACCGGCTGGAGGAGCTGGAGAGACGCGTGGAGGACGAGGCCAGACGCCTGGACCGTCTACATCCTCTAGAGGCGAAACACGCCGGAGACCTTCTCGAGCAAGACATTCGAAACACTGAGATTCAGATACAGAACATCTTCACCGACGTGCACACCCTCACCGAGGGCAGATACAGCCAGGCGGCCGAGCTCCATAAGAGGTACAAGACACGCGTGCGGCTCTTCAATTTCTGGAGAACTATCAATCTGTTGCGTATGAAATGTCCGATTTTGAAGAGTAACGTTGAACTAACATCTAAATACATTATATTTATAAATATTCTCTGAATTATACGAGTCTCTTGATCGTATTACGGTGAAAATTGAATTTGTTGGTCGTTCACGTTCTTCAATTGCAAGATTGTCGTCTCAATTTTTTAGTCTTCTTTACCATCAACAAATATTGTGTTAATTAATCGATCAATATTGACCAAACATCATATAATGCTATCGTTAATATGTTACTTTTCCACTCATACAAAAAGAATACTCAGCAATCACATTGATTGGCATTGAAATAATTATTTAAAAGTAAAAATTGAAGATAAGCTTTGTACCTTAAAATGATGTATAAATGAACCTGTAGATTCATAACATTTGCGTCCGAAAATCGGACATTTCATATGCAAGAACTTAATAATTCTTCAATTTACTGATCGACCAATTTTCTGCTTCAGGGTGCAGAAGCTGCACCAACGGTGGGTCGCCCTGCGATCCCTGCTGCACAAACGCTTGGTGCAGCCCCTGGCAACCGTGTCGTTCCCGGTAGAGGAGCGTGTCGTGACCAAACACCGTACAACCGTCCACGAGACCCGCCTAGTGGACACCAACCCCCATTTCCGAGCCCTGCACGACTGCATCGACTGGTGCAGAGCCAAGATCAAACAGCTCCAAGACGCAGACTACGGTTCCGATTTGCCCAGCGTGCAAAACGAGCTGGAGGCCCATCAGAGAGAACACAAGAACATCGAACAGTTCCATCCAAAGGTCGACAGATGCGTGCAATCCAAGAACCATTTCCACGGAGAGGAGCTGACCCTGTACAGCCAGCACCTCGCCGTTCTACAGAAACTTTACTCCGAATTACTAACCTCCTCGAACAAGAGGCTCTCTGATCTGGACACGTTGCACGATTTCATCCAATCTGCAACCGGCGAGCTGGTCTGGCTGAGCGCCAAAGAGGAGATCGAGGTCACTCGAGACTGGAGCGACAAGAACCTAAACGTGCAGACTATCGAGCAGTACTACGAGGTACCTGTCCAATTTATTAGCTGCGCAAATTAATTCGTGGCCTTCGCAACTGATCACTCTATTGGGAATCTATTAATTACTTGTACAAGGCGGAGTAAAAGTAATATGACCTTGCGAAGATTATTTTAGAGAGTAGTGTACACGTGTTTGGATGTAATTCGTGAAGGCTACGAATTTCTTTGTACACTTAACATATGACATTCACCCTTTCGTGAATCTTTCCTGAGCGAAGAGAGACTCGTTCCTTAATGCTTCTATTCTTTTCCAAGCGTACATACGGATCTGGCTTAGAGGTAACGAAAAGACATTTTAGCTACTTTTACTAGTACTACTTTTACTACTACTACTACTACTACTATTAATAACCTTTTCAATGATAGTGCTGTGGAATATTTTCGACTGCTAATCAAGAAACGCTTTCAGTCCCTGATGAGCGACCTGGAGAAACGGGAGATCCAGTTCTCCGCGGTGCAAGATCGCGGTGAGGCTTTGGTTCTCCAGCATCATCCAGCGGCGAAGACGATAGAAGCGTACATGTCCGCGATGCAGAGCCAATGGGCCTGGCTGTTGCAGCTGACTTTGTGTTTGGAAGTGCACCTGAAGCATGCGGCACAGAGCCAGCAGTTCTTCCGCGAGGTCCAGCAGGCGGAACAGTGGATATCGAAACGAGACGAGACGCTGAACACCATCTACTCGCAGTCCGATTTCTTCTTGGACGAAGGCGAGCGTCTTCTGAAGGGCATGCAAGAATTACGGGAGGAGTTGAACGCGTACGGCGACCAGGTGCAGAAGCTGGTCGAACAGGCGAAGGACGTCGTGCCCATGAAGCAGCGTCGCCAGCCCGTGACCAGGCCCATGCAGGTCACCTGCGTCTGCAGTTACAAACAAGTGAACGTGAGTTGAACGCACGCTTTGTCACCGTGGCCAGTGAAGTGTGACAGGCGCTGGCACTAATAGCGAGTAGTAAACTGTCTATTGTGAAGGATGATTTGCTCCTTTGAGCACTTGTTTTAATTCCGAAGCATTTAAAGAGATAGATAGATGAGATTCTATTTTTCCCGAACATTTCCGATAGTTGTCCAACGAAAGAATGCTTGTTTCAGATGTCGATCGAGAAGGGAGAGCAGTGCACCTTGTACGACAACTCCGGCCGCATCAAGTGGCGAGTGAAGAACCAGGAGGGCGTCGAGTCGCCTGTCCCAGGCGTCTGTTTCGCTCTCCAACCTCCGGACAAAGACGCCCTGGACGCTGCTGAGAGATTGCGACGCCAGTACGACCGGAGCGTCGCGCTGTGGCAGCGCAAGCAGCTGCGGCTGAGACAGAACATGATATTCGCGACCATCAAGGTAGTCAAGGGCTGGGATTTACCGCAGTTCTTGGCCATGGGCCAGGATCAGCGCACGGCTATTAGGAAAGCGTTGAACGAGGACGCGGAGAAGCTTCTATCCGAAGGGGACCCGGCGGATCCGCAACTGAGGCGGCTCAAGCGTGAAATGGCTGACGTGAACAAGCTGTTCGACGAGCTGGAGAAGCGCGCCAGAGCAGAAGAGGAGTCGAAGAACGCAGGTCGTATTTTCAACGAGCAGGTGTCGGCCCTGCAGCAGGCGCTCGACGAAGCGGAGAGGGTCCTGAACACCCGCATAGCGGCCACTCTGCCCCGAGATCTGGACAGCCTGGAACATCTGGTCCTGCAGCACAAGGACTACGAGCAGAGCCTTCGTCGCCTGGCACCCGACCTCGACAGAGTCCAACAGACCTTCCGTGGCATCACGCTGAAGACTCCCGCGATGAGAAACAAACTGGATGCGGTCACCACCAAGTGGAATCACATTTGGAACGTCAGCAACTTGTACGTCGAGCGTCTCAAGTGCATCGAGATCTTACTGTCCAGCCTCGAGGAGAACACCAACGTGATTTCGGAGTTCGAGGTGAAGCTGGCGTCGTTCGACGAGTTGCCCTCCGACATCAAGAACCTGCAGAACGTGCTGGAGGACCTGCGGGTACTGCAGACCGCCATCTCGCATCAGCAGATCGCGATGGATCAGTTGAACGAGGACGCGCACAACACCAGACGCCTCGTCGAGAAGTCCAGACCAAGTCATCGTGGTCCCCACACCGATATGGACAGATTGGACGCTGAGGTGAACCGATTGAATGCTAGATGGACCAACGTCTGCGGACAGCTGGTCGACAGAGTACGCAGCGCCGAAGCTGCTTACACCTTGGCTCAGCAGCTGGAGCACGCGTATCGCAACGAGGTCGACTTCGTTAACGAGTCGTACGGTAAACTAGAGGTGGAGAACGCGAAGGTATCGATTCTTGATTATCTGCCCATATTTAGGGTGGCCCTTAGCTATAAGGATGAAGGGCCATCCTGATCCATACTCGTAGAAGGTTTCGATATCTACATTTTCATGTGATTGATCCACAGAATCTGTTGAGCAAGGTGGTGGAGCGTGCGCCAGCGATCGAGGCGGTGAACATGACGGGCGGCCGTTTGATCCGCGAGGGAAAGGTGAGATGAGACGCGACTGTATCGCGGACTGGGTGCTCGCGAGCCTCATAGACAGGCTTAGCTAGCCTATCTAGGTAGCCTTAGGTAGCCTCTTAGCTTACTGTGTATGAACGCTTGCGTGAATGGGATGTTGCGTGTGTCCGTTTCCACGTCGACTAGACTAGTAGTTTGAGAACACCGCGGAGAACCGTTCGCGCGCGGTGTTCCGTATTTGATCGCGGTTCCCCGAATCGCGTTTCCCCTTTATCTGTCGCGTTCCATTGTTCCGTAAAGTCCGCCCCGAGACTGCTAGATCCTGCGAGGATGCTGATCAGCGTCGGTGATGGCCAATGGCGCCCTCCGTGGAGCCCGCTGCGATTCGAAAAAAAACGCTGCTATCTACAATTGTCACTGTCGCCGCTCTCTATCGCCACGTTGGACGTTCTACTGGCAAAAAAACCGGAATCGTCTACCTTTGGGTCTTTCCTCCAGGGGCTGGTTTTCAGGATACAACGCATCGTACGATCCTCCATGTGCCTCGACTCTGTCGGCGAGTCCTCATTGTTCTTTCCAGGGACCAAGGATGCTCTACGCTCGTTCCTCTCCGCTTTCCGGCGGCGCTGTCAACGCTTGGACCGCTTGATAATGTAGTCGCTGACCCACCGCAGCGAGAACACACGCTAATACATCTCGTTGGGAGCTTGGAAGTTGGCGCTAACACGAGGAAGGAGGTCCTAATACTAAATCGTCCCACCTTGAAAGGTCCCACCTTGGGTATCCTTGGGTTCCTTTGTCACTCGGTGGCCAATGCGGCGCGACTTTCTATGCAGCCAATGATGAACTGTGCCAACCACAGAGCTCCCAACGAGGAGGATCCACACCTTGGACCGCCTAGGATCGACGATCGAGCGATCGGTCCGCCTTCAATCCATTTCTCCTGGCTTCGACACAGCCACCGTACACGAACTCGCTTTTCCGATACACTTCTAACCCGTTCCTTCGCATACTTCGCTTTTAACACGTTCGCTACCATCGTCCACGATCTTGTCGTTCACATGAAACTAATCGAATTAATTGTACACAGGCTGTTATTTAAAATCATAAAACATAACATGGTATTAATAAGCGGCGAAACAAATGGTGGTAGCGAACATGTTGACACGCTCGGTTTACCGGGTGGTCTTCGAGATGCACCTACGTCGGATGTGATGTCCGGGATATCTTTCCTCAAGCTTGTAGAGTCCCAGGCGAAAAAGACGGGCTTTGTACCGGTCCAGCTTGTGTCTCCCCGATCCTCTCGCGGTACACGTAACACACGAGACGCTTGTAGGCTGACAAGGTTCGGGCTTGTAGCTTGTGCGGTATGTTCCGGGTATAGCCACTTAACCGGGAAGGCAAGCGGCTGCTTTAGAATCGCTGAGATGTCCCCGAAGATATGTCGGTCAGGGGTTCGCTGACGGTGTAGAAGGGTAGCGACGCACAAGCGAGACCTAATTGTTTTATCCTCTAACCGTAACGGGCCTAACCGAAACCCCTAGATCTATGGACAGAGGCTTCGAGCGTTCAAGGAACAGCTGGAAGAGCTCTGCCCGTCGATGGACGCCTCGGTCAAGAAACCAAGGAGAGAGTTCACCTCCGCGGTCGAGGACGTCGCCAGGGACCTGGATAACCTCAACAGGAAGTACACCAACCTCGTCAATATCCTGCAGGACCGGGTCAGGCAGATGGCGGCCGTGCACCCCGAGGACGCGTCTCTGCAGGTGAGTCCTCTCATTATTTACGTGTGCCATCGAGCTATTCATACTTTTATCCAAATATATATTATATACAAGTATGTATAACGTTGTGATAGTATCTTGTTGAGTCTATGAAGTTATACAGTTTGTAAAAAGGACATAGTTCCTTTTTGATCCTACCAGAAGGGTAGTTATAGGGTGCACACGGTTTTAATGAATTATTTCTACTGTTCTGCTCGATGGAAAAATACGAAAAAATGCATGAACATTCTAGCTAATCGCACATATGACAGTGAATTATTTCAGAATTTTTGAAGTCATACATTGGGTTTTAAAATCCTGTAAAAGGACATAGCCCCTTTATACCCGTACCAGAAGAGTAGTTATAGGGTGCACACGGTTTTAATTATTTCTTCTGTCCTGCTCGACAAAAAATTACGAAAAAATTCATGAACATTCTGGCTAATAGCACATACGACAGTGGATTATTTCAGAATTTTTGGTCGCAAACTCGATTTTTAAAAAATTCCAGGAACCTATACTTGCTGATCTGATATTGAACTTGTGAACTGTCTTGGGCGCAATTAGTTTCTCCAATAGCTATAGGAGACAGGTTTCGACCTGAAGAGATGTCTCCCCCTGCAATGTGTGCTACCTTTTCTAATACTTATCGAAGCCGTAAAACTGGAGCATGTGTCAGGGTTCATTGAGGGAATAGTATAGTTTATTTGCCGGGCGACTAACAGCTGCGGTAGTTCGTTGTTCCCGCGTCGGGATCGATCCGCGAACTCGCGCAGAGGAATAGAGGATAGTCCGCGAGGATAGGGGCGGGTGTGTGAGGAGAGGAGAAGATTAGGCGACGGCGCAGAGCGTGAATCGTTGCAGTTGGCACTCGTCCGGGTTAGGCTCGCCGTCTCCGTGGTGCTTGGACTCTGAGAGCCGGGTCTGGTGCCGGCCGCGATTCCTGAGATTCCGAGTTGTTATTCCGGGCGAGATGCGCAAGGACCAAGGCCTCGAGTCCTCCCGGACTGGGCCCGCCATGACCGAGATCAGGATCGTGCGGAAGGTGCGAGGATTACCTCTGTCCAAGAAACTAGCATATCGGTCTTCGACGTTCTCCAGTGTTTCCAGACGGGTGGGGATCTCGGAGAACTCTCCCGATCGTCACGTGTACGAGACCATGGGAGCACGTGCGCTGCCTTAGTCATCGATTACGTTGGCCTTAATTTTACACTGAACGACGGAACGTTCCACGCCGGCCAGACGACACCGGACCAGATCGACACGATCATGGCTTTCACGAACGGAATTTACTGAATACAAACGGCCCATAATGTCGCGTCTTCGAGCAGACTTTGATCCTGTTGACGTGCTCAAGGCAGCAAACATTGATTAGCTTTCTGTTGCTTCTGGAACGCGACACATTTCACTGCATCATTCTCGGCAGGATCCTACGTAATCGCTCTTTGTTGTACTGGCTGTGTTGACGTCATCGCGAACAAAAAACACTTCGGACAATCGGTTGCCATTTCCTGTCTCTTTCGATAGCGCCCCGAAGAATCGCTCCTGTCAGAAATTATGGAAATATTAAATTGTGGATAGCATTGAACAATTGTTACAAATGGCAATGACTGTTTCCTGCCGCGTGGTCACACGTCTCCTGATCTTTGACGCAATATCCAACGAGGCTAATGTATGACATCCTCTCAAGTGCCTACGTAACTTTCTCTTCTTCGAGCTGACTTAGTAGATCTTATCTGCAAATCTATATTTCCTTAAGTAGACCCTATATATAATATATAAAAGTAGATTTTGAAACAATCATACGATGTATTTTGAAGAATACATCAATCTATTATTTTCGACATACTGAAATGATTAAGGAAAAGGAAGATATTCTTAAGTGGCCCCTGGCCAATTTTTAATTTTCAAAATCGAACAATTGAAGTCTCGAGTCGATCGAAAACCGTTGCGGGAAAGTCCTCTAAGTGGAAAGGGTGTCCGGCGTGGGCGAGGGATCGATACGACGAAGATCCCACTCGGGATAGCATAAATTTCTGTCGCGTTTGTGTCGGCGGTTCTACGAGGCATATGGTCATCTCGCGAGACTCGTGTGTTTACGGTCGTGCGCGTAATAGTCGGTCGGCAGTTTGTAGTTTCGTGAAAGCGAGCGTAGAGAACGCTGGCTCGCCGGTAACGAGTCCGCGTTGCTAAAAAAAGAATCTGACTTGGTCGCTTCTTGTTTACGAGGCTTCTTGCCAACTCGAGGCGAGTCAGTCGACACGCTGCATCTCGGCCTGATCGAACGCGAATGGTCGTCGTGCTCTGCTCGCGCGACCGATCATGCCCGCGAGAGTAGTAGTGGGACACTATCGGGAGAACGTTCTTCTAATCTATTGCCATAATCGCCGCCGGCCGGTGGACTAATGATGACCGTCGACGAGAGGCTCCTCAACGTGGTAACTCTTCGGATGCTGCTTGTTTTTCTTCGACGATGACTCATTCCGTTTTGCAATCCCGCCGAAAGACATTCCGAATAATTCCATCTACGAACGTACGCCGTTGCATTCATTCTAGATAACAAAGCAGTGGTACCTTTTTGAAGAGTCGGTCACAATTATTTTTTTTTAAATACTAGCCCGCGGGTCATAAGGCAGTGGCCTCAATTGGAAAGGGGGGGTGAAAAGGGTGCCAATTATTTAGAAACATCAAATATTTTGTTCACCCTTTCGCTGCTACGTCCTTGAATATACGCGTTTTTCAAAATCTGTTTTATTTTATGTGCTACTCCCGTAAATTTACATTTTTTATTTTTTTTAATTAGGTTCTGGATTCTGTTCATCGTCCCTAACTCAGCAGCGAGAGGGTTAAGAGATAAAGTTGACAGTTAATTCTTTTTGGTTCTCACTTTTTAAATAATCCAAGAAAAGTTTCAGTTTCCTTTTTGATTTATAACATTAAATTCTGCATGTATTTTAGTTTTATTTATTTATTGAATTTTTTATAAATCTGATATTACATATTCACGTTTTATAATTGTTTAATATTTTCGATTATCTTTTCTCTCTGTTATAATTACAAAATGTAGGCCAATATTACAGTAAACGCGTGGGTCAAAGCCTTCGTGGGTCAGTATCTGACCCGCGTGTTGTCATAGGTTCGCCACCATTGCTATACGGTATTGTTCGATAATTGATCGATAGTTCTTTCTGAACTCTGCGATAAAATTTACGCGAACCAGTTTACAGTGTTCGAGGCTGTAGGGAATTTCGAGTCAAAATTAACACTTCACATTCGGAGCTATTTTAACTCGAAAATCAAACGTTTCTTCTGACATAGAATATTTCCATCTTTTATGATTTTTTAAATTTGGTAGATATGTAATCGATATAATATCTCATACAATACTTAACTGTTTAATATTGGTTCGATACCGACATATCTAATAATGTAAACAATATTTTAAATAATAGTACAGCAATATTTAGTAAGCATTAACTAAAGGTTAATAACTCCTAAACTGATTCATCTTCGATCTTTGATCCCTAATACTTTTTTATAGATCACACGTAGCTCTATCGATTGATCAAAAAGAGAAATACATTCAGAAGCTTGAATAATCTTAATTTTTCATCAAAGAAACTGTTTTTTGTCAATTTCTTTATCGCAATTCGTTGCCATGTTCGTTACCAAGTAACTTTTGTTCGAACAATTTTTTTGTCGGTTTATTCGAGGTGGTAAAAAAATGATGACATCTCCCTCAAGGTCAAATCTCAACAAATTGGTATATTCTTACCAATTCCACATCCTCTAATACTTTTCTATAGATCACACAATTTCATTTCAGAAGCTTGAATAATCTTAATTTTTTATCAAATAAAGTTTCTTGTCAATTTCATTATCGCAATTCGTTATCAAGTAACTTTTGTTCGAACAAACTTTTTGTCGGTTTATCGAATCTTGTAAAAAATAATGACTTCTCCATCATGGTCAAATCTCAACAAATTGATATATTCTTACCAATTCCACACCCTCTAATACTTTCTCCTGGATCACGCAATTTCATTTCAGAAGCTTAAACACTCTTCATTTTTTATCAAATAAAGTTTCTTGTCAATTTCTTTATCGCAATTTGTTACCATGTGATTAGCAAGTAACTTTTGTTCGAACAAACTTTTTGTCGGTTTGTCGAATCTTGTAAAAAATATTGACCTCCCCTCAAGGTCAAATCTCAACAAATTGGTAAATTCAGGAAACACTGGGCAGTTTAAAAAACTACAAAGATGCTTCTTTTTCAGTATTACATTTAAAATATTTCCCTTTTCTCCCGAGTTCGAAAGCAGGCGGTTGAGTCTTCCTTTGATATCGGACGCAGCGTTCGCGTGACTGGAAGATATCGGGATGTGGGACGATTATCTAAAGCAAGTCAGAAGCTCGAAACACACCGGTGATTAGCGGCCGTTTCGCGCGGTTCTATTTCGCGGTTCCAATTAGCGGGGAAGTTTAGCTTTTTAGGGGTAAGGTCGGAACCGCACGCCAAAAGGTGTGCTCCGGGAGCCACTTACCAAGTTTGGGCTCTTTCCCAATTCCCCGACGACCGTGTTAGCCGGCGTGCTCGATCTCTCTAAATGCGGACTGGCGATAATTGCCGTCTCGAGTCGTTTCGTTATCGGGGAAGAGGTCTTTCAGCATGATGAACGCGTCGGTGACGAAATCGTCACTCCGAGTACACCCCCGTCCAGAAGTATCTGGTTTTGTAAACAGAAATGGTGCAGCTAGCCTTGCGCAACTTATACTGGTTTCCTGGCTATTTGCATAATTATTCTGTCCGTGTACTTTGATGTGGGTTTTATAAACGGTGGACGTAGAGAGACTACAGGTAAATTTGTTGATCGCGTCGAGTCCTTGTCGTTTATCGTGGGCGTCCGATTAATTTTACTGCGGATTGGTCATTCTCTAATTCGAGGTTTACCTCATCGTTTACGAGCGGCTTGACACTTACCATTAAACCTACCAGCGCCGATCGAATGGTTTCAGATCATTTATTTCGTAATTATTGAAATTGGAAAGGTGTTTTCATGGGAATTGATTGAATCCTTCTTTTAATTCCAGTATATATTATAATCAAAATCACATCAGTCACGTTTCATGGTCGATAGGTTTAGTGCAGTGGTTCTTAACCTTGTCGAATTCAGGGAACACTTTTGATTATATGAGAAATTTGCGAAACACCAAAATTAATGATCCAAAAAACAAACAAAAACATCCCGCGTAGAAATAAATATATTTTAGAAAATATATTATCAAATATACTTTTTTTTATTAATAACATCTTAGGCCATTATTGGCCCATAGATACATGTTGAGATACAAAAATATACAACTTATGTCTAAAGTTGCCTAAATACAATACTCTTCTTCTTATACAAACACTTACAAATTAATATCGTACTTCTTACAAAAATCATTAATTATTTTAAGCGCATTGATGTTGAGACTTTTAAGAAAATTATCAATATTATAAGGGGGAGCCCACTTCAATGCTTTTAGTTTCATCATCATCTCCTCTCTCTGCTTATAGTATAATGGGCAATTCCGTAATAAATGGTTAGCATCCCGACTCGGATGTAAACATTCAGAACTTGGGTCACTGATATACCCAATTCTGGTCAAATTTTCTTTAGAATTACAATTATAACTCCTGAGTCTTGTAAATCTTACTCTCATTTCTCTTGGTAAATTTAACTTGTAAAACCATGGTTTCTTTCTTCATAAAAATTATTAAAATAGGCTCTACTTTCAGATACAAAACTATTCTCTACTTAATATATTTCGCGGAATTTCGCGAAACACTTGCGAAAAGCTCGCGGAACACCGGTTAAGAACCAGTGGTTTAGTGTTAACAATTGGAGGTGTATTCACCTTTTCATATTTTCCAAGGTCATTATACTAATCTCCTATAATTATTCCCATTAGCGTGCACACAATAATATGAAAGATCGGAGTATGCTTTTCCTAATGAGAACACGTTTGAAACGTTGCAGCGGGCTCTGCAGGAGCAAAGGCCGCTCAGGACGTTCCGCACGGAGTTCAACATCTACGAGAGCAGCAGTTGCGAGGAGCGGTACTCGTCGACGACGACGCACTACACGCAATCGCAGTGAGTAGACTCTGCAAACGGCAGCGCTCGGATTTATTTGCGACGGCCGAGTTTCGAAGGCTACTTTCCCTAACAGAACACAAAATTGCGGGGGAAAAAGATAGAATACAAAAACGCAGGAATTTATTACACAACCCAATTGTAAGTGACGATCGGCGGTTAAAAAAGACGCGAGTTCAGTTCGACGGTAGAGTCGGTTTAGGAAGGGCAAACCTGGTGCAGTTATATATTAGCCATTTTATAATAAAGTTTTTCAAGTTACCTATTTCACCAAACTGTTTGATTCCACTGAAATCGTATCCCTTAACACACCAATAAATCCGAGCGCTGCTGTAAACCTTCGGGACACCTGTGTCCAATCCAAAAATTTCAAAAACGACTCGGTCGATAGGTACAGCCTAGAGCGTCATGAGAGGACGGAGCGCACGGAGAGGACAGAGACGATCGTCTCTGACACGTTGCGGCGCTCTGGCTCGCAGGAGGGCTCTCGGTCGGTGCACGATGGTGCGTCGACATTGCACACGGAGCAGCAACAGGAGAAGGAGAAGACGACGACGATGAGACGACAGGATGAGCAGAATGAGGATAAGCGGGAGGATCGGGAGGACTCGGTGTGGTCGCGTGCTGCTAGCAGCGCGAGCGGCGTTGGGAGTAGCAGCGTGCATTTTAGCGAGATTAGGAGCGTGAAGCGATTAGATCGTTCGGAGGAGGGTGTAGGTACCGAGAACGTGATCGAGGCTAGGGGTATCGTAGATCCGAGGACGGGTAACGTGTTGACGGTGGGCGAGGCGATCAGCCTCCGGGTGTTGGACGTTAGAAGGGGTAGGATAGCGTGTTCTCGGGACGGCCGTCGGACCGTCACGATCGAGGAGGCAGCGCGCGAGAAGATGATAGACTCGCGGCTCGCGGATCGTCTTCTGGGTCCGTGCGGCTTCGACGAGGAGGGACGGCCGGTGTCTCTGCTCGAGGCGATCCAGCGGGAGCTGTACGACGCGGAGAAACCGGACGGGACCGGGGACAGAGCGAAGGTAACATACTTCGGGCAGGGGCCGTCGTCGAGCGAGGCGAACGACCACGTTGAAACGGTTAGCGTAGCCGATGCGATTGTCACACAAACGGGTCCGCGAGATGGGTCCGCCTCGAGGCTGGACCCGCGAACCGGTCACCTGGTCACCGAGGACGGCGAGAGGTTGTCGGTCGAGGAGGCGCACGCCAGAGGTTACCTGGCCAAGCTCGACGTCACCGTGACCGTCAAGAGGAACGCGTTGCCCCTTTCCGACGCGATATCCCAGGGCCTGGTCGACGACACCCTCGGCCGTGTTCTCGACCGCGTCACCGGCGAGAGCTACACGATCGACCAGGCCGTCGAGAAAGGCATCCTGGACCCTACCGCGAGGGAGATCGTCGACGCTAGAAACGACACGAAGGTCACCCTCCCCGAGGCACTTCGTTTGGGGATTATCAATCCGAAAACTGGCAAGTACATGCACAGCTTGACCATGGAGAAATTGTCGCTGAGGGAGGCGCGCAGGAGGAAGCTGATCGCGAAGCCGATGACTCTGAAAGACTGCAGGGACTCGGAGATGATCGACGAGACCGGCAGAATCACCAGTCCCGCGCACAGAACCAAGTTGACCGTCACGGAAGCCATCGAGAGAGGCGTGTTGGACGGCGATAGATTGAATTCGATAGTAGACGCGAGGACAGGGGAGGCTGTTACCCTGTCCGTGGCACTGAGCCGAGGCTTGATAGACCCGCAGAAGGCTACGTACAAGAATGCGGAGGGCGAGTTCGCTCTGGCAGAAGCTGTCGAGAAGGGACTCGTCACCTCGCTCGCGCAGAAGACGATATTCGACGTGGACGGGTTCAGAGACCCTCTGACAGGGGAGTACGTCAGTCTGAACGCTGCTCTGCTGAAGGGTCTGATCAGCTCGAAAGCTGGCGGCAGCTATATCGTTGATCCTAACACTGGAGAGACTGTCTCGTTGGCAGAGGCTGAAGAGCGGGGCTACGTAAGGCCGGAAGTGTCAGAGATGTTGAACAGAGGGATAGGAATTATCGAAGAGGGTAGAGAGATCACTCTCCTAGAAGCTGTCTTCTCGGAGCTGTTGGATCCTAAAACTGGCCTGTTGCTGGATCCCAGGACCAAGAAGCCCGTGTCCCTGGAGAACTCGATGAAACGAGGTCTGATCTCGTCCGATGGTGCAGCGCTGCTCACAGGATTGTTGAACGTCACCGTCACCACGCAAACGATGACGAAGGTGAGGGAGGTTTATCCTGAGGACGGGGAGACAACAGAGCGAAAGGAGGCCAGTCCTTTCGCGGATGAAACGACTATGGGCGACGCTCCGGATACCTTCGAGACAGCAGCGAAGGGCAACGTCCCTAAAGCTATCGGCACGACTACGACTATCATCGCGAAGGATCGGGTGATCTCTACTTCGCAGGTGAAGGGGACGACGGTGATCAACATCAGAGACAATTCGATAGATAGTGTATCATCGGACACAGAAGAGAACGTGCTGAAACCGTCCTGGTCCAGGTCGAGGAAGGACACCGAATCGGATCAGAACTCGAGCTTCGATTCTTCGGTGGATACATCGATCAAGGAAGAACGTCCCTCGGCGGAGAGGAGGGTGTTTGAACTACCAACGGACGGATGGTCTCTGTCCGAGGCGATCGAGAGGAAGCTGTTCGACCCTACTTCGGGTCTCTTCATCATCCCTGGAACGGACAGACTCGTCTCGTTCGAGGAGTGCGTCAAACTACGAATAATAGACCCGAATTCAAGTTTCGTGATCGACCCGAACAACGGCAGGAAGGTGTCGCTGCTGAGAAGCCTGGAGAAGAACATCTTAGACTCCACCGGACACTACACTCATCCCGAGAAGATTTCCATGAAGGAGGCGATCGAGAACGGCTTGATCATCTTCGAGGACAAGCATCCCGAGAGCGACAACACGCAGAGACTATTGAGGATCACCAAGCTTTCCGGTGAACCGGATAAATTGGAGCTGTCCGGTCAGGACGACCCATCGAGACCGATGGAGATCAAGATCAACGAAGCCAGCCACGCGATACCGGACCCTGTGAGAGTCTCCAAGGCGCTGATCTACGATCCAAGCACCGCTCTAGTCATATCTACTGAAACTGGAAGATCTACCGAGCTGTTGTCCGCGTTGTCGGAAGGCATTCTGCCGTCCGAAGTGGTGGTTGTCAAAGACCCTGTCTCGGGGAGAAATGTGGGCATAGCGGAGGCCATTGAGCGAGGTATAGTGAACGCGGAGACGGCCGAGTACAAGGTCGACGAGAACAGGAAGATGTCTCTGTTGGACGCGGCCAAGTTCGGCGTGGTTTCCGTGCTTGGCTCGCCATTGGTCCCAGTGACGGCCTCGTCTCCAACAACGGAAACCGCAGGATTCAAGATGGTCGAAGCCGAGAGAATCGCCGGAGAAGAAGCGTCGTACGTCGAAGAGATACCAGGAGGTAAGCCGACCACTTCCACTTCCGTCTCCGAGCTGGACTCGGCGATAGGAACCGGTTCGATGATGGATTCCGTAATCGATTCTTCGCCTACGGCAGCGACCAGCGAAGAGCACTCTGTGTCAAGGACAGAGGGAGACGCTGAGGAAGACACGAAGCTGAAGAGGTCCAGTTTCGAATCGCAATTCCGAGTGACCGTTGGCAAAGCGATAGCGACAGATTCAGACGGACCAGCGAAACCTATAGTGCTTCAGAAGATGAGGAAGAGAGTGGTGAAAGCTAAAGAGGCGCTGGAGACTGGCTTGATCGACGCGGAAACGGCGGAGATCTTCTCGGAGAGTATGGTGGTGGCAGACGGCGCACCTGTGACTCTGTCCGCAGCGATCAAGAGCAAGAAGATCAACGCCTCATCCGGTAAGATCGTCGATCCTCAAAGAGGAGACGTCCTCAACATCGGAGAGGCCGTCGAACGTGGAATCTTGGACCCAGAGAGCGCTAACGTCCTCGTGCCTCTAGCACAGAGCCTCTCCATTCCTGGATTGTACAAGCAGGGTCTCTTGGACCCCGAAGAGGGCAAGGTGGTTCACCCAGAGACAGGCGCGCGACTCACTTTGAAGGAAGCCATCCTCTGCGAGATCGTGGATCCTCTGTCGCAGCTGACCTGCTCGGACGGTCGCACCGACACCTTGCGGAACGCTATAGACAGCAATCTAGTCGACCCTGAGAGATCGTTGATCAGGACCAGCAGTGGAGGCAGCGTCAGTTTAATGAAGGCTGTGGAGAGCAATGTCGTCTTCATGGACTCGGAGAGAGGCGAGCAGCAGATCCCACCCGCTGGAATGACGTTCGCCGTGGCCTTGGAAAGAGGATTGATCGATGCGAGTGGCACTCAGATCAAACACCCGATTACAAACGAACGTCTGACTCTGGAGGAGGCCATCAAGGGCAACTTCATCATGTCCCTGCCTGGTCCCATTGCCTCCGATAGCATGGAGGTCACCAAGGCTCTGGAGGCTGGCCTGATCGACAGGGAGAAGGGAGTGTTCGTTCATCCGTCGACTGGTACTCCGTTACCAATAATCGAGGCCATCGAGTCTGGCTTATTGGTGGTCAAATCACCGACCACTGTGATCACCACCACCGCCAGCGGCGTTACCGAAACCATCACCTCTTACCACACAGTGACCACGAAGACCTTGGGAATTCTGTCCGGCTACGAGCTGGTGAACGCATCCGAAATAAGGAACACCGAGACCGGAGAGAAGATCAGTATAGAGGAAGCGAGAAGCAGAGGCATCATCAGGGACGAGTCCGAGCGGCGGGAACAGTTCACCACCAAGGACATCAAGATGACGTTCGACGACGCGCTGAAGAACGGGCTTCTGGACGTCGCGGCTGGCACTTATACCGACCCATCGACGGGAGTTGCTATGCCTATCCAGGACGCTATCGAGAACGGTCTTCTGGAAGTTCCTACCAATAATCCGGAGACCACAGCTGCCATCGAGAAGATCGATAGTATTTACGACGAGAAAGCTGGAAGGTTTGTGGATCCGGAGACCAAGAAGGCTTACACGCTCGCGGAAGCGATGGAAACTGGACTGGTGGATCCTAACACCGTGGTTTACGACACCAAGTCCGCGGAGCCTGTCACAGCCAAGGAGGCAGTCGATAGAGGAATCATAGACCCTGTCACTGGGAAGATGAAGAGCTCGGAAGGCCGTGGAGGTCTCAGCTTGGCGAAGGCAGCGAAGTTCGGGCTGCTAGCGGTGGTAGCTGCGCCTGTTCTCGCTGGGAAAGCGGTGTACGACGCGGTCAAAGATGCTGCTGCTAGCAAAGATGAAGGCAGAAGGCCTGGGAGACCTGCGGAGCAGATTGAAACTTCGTCGCATCCGATGCCGGAGCAGAGGGGTGTGGCAAGCATCGGATTGGAGAAGAAATCAGCGGCTGAAACGCTGCCAGAGAAACCTGCTGAACTCTTGATCGAAGGTAAGGAGGAAGTAGAAAAGAAACCGGTGAACGAACAAACAGTGAGAACAGAGGATTCGCAGAAGCAGGTTGAGTCTAGAGGATCTGAAGCATCCTCTGTGCTAGAAATTCAAGAGACCAAGATGGAAGAAACCTTGAAGAGTCCTGTGAAAGAGGAAACCAAACTGGAGACACAGAAAATAGAGGAACTACAAACTCAGCAGAAGAGTCAGGTAGTATCCGAAGTAGATTCGACGGTACAGTTGAAGGACACAGGTTTGGAAAAGACTGTAGCTGTTCAAGATGAAAAGCTGGAAACAGTGCCAAAGACAGAGGACCATGGGAAGGAAGAAATTTCCGAGGAAGTTACAAAGATCGAGCTCCAGGACGAAGAAGAAACTCCCGAGGAAGATGTGAGGATCCAAGACCTGAACGAAGAAGGAGTAGAAACACAGTCGGAAGAGGACCAGGACCAGTTCCTAGAGGAGCCTGTGAGAGGAAGAAGGTTCGTGATCGAAGTGACACCCGATTTGACAGCCAAAGATCTAGTCGCTCGAGGAGCCTACGACCTGGAGAAAGAGAAATTCGTGGACCCCGAGACGGGAGACATCGTCTCGTTCAACGACTTCGTGTTGTATCTAGGCATGCTGGATCCAGATCGCGTGATCGTCAAAGATCTATCCGGAGACAGGTTTGTCTCTCTGCGCGAGGCAATTTCGAAGCCGCTGGTGAACAGGAACCTCGGCTACATGGTGGACCCGAAGACAGGCAAAAAGATTCCATTCTTCGAGGCGGTGAAACTAGGTCTTATAAAGCAGTCAGGGCCTCTGGAGGCTGTCTCATCGAATGGCCAAGAGTGTTTGAGCCTTCGCGAGGCTGTGGAGGAAGGTTTCCTCGATCCGGAGACCTGTGAAGTTCGGGATCCTGCTTCGAACACGGTGTTGAAGCTGAACGAGGCAATAGAGGCTGGGTTGATAGACTGCGGCTCCATCTGCGTCAGAGATCCGGTGAGTGACGAGGTGCAGACTCTTCAGGAAGTGCTGGAGTCTGGCGGAATGGTGGACGTGGAGGACGCGTTTGCCAAGGGATTGATAGCTCCGAAGTCTCGCAAGCCTATCTCGCTGGAAGCTGCCATCAGGAAGGGTTTCTATGACGAGACCAGTGGTAAGATCCTGGACACATTGACGGGCCAGGCGATAGACGTGGAGGAAAGCGTCCGCAGAGGACTGATCGACGCGTTCATCAGCGAGTGCGAGGATACGAAAGCTGGGACGTTCCTGTCCTTGGAAGAAGCTTTGGGCGAGTCGAAGCTGCTGGATCCTAGCACCGGTCGGCTACGGGACACCAAGACCGGAGAATCGCTGCCACTGAACGTGGCGTTGAAGCGAGGCATCATAGCTACCACGGGATTCGTTCCTTCGTTGATCGACGCCATCGTTCAGGAGTACTATTGTCCGACGACTGGCCTGGTCGCCAATCCAACCACAGGGGAGGAGACTACCTTGAAGGAGGCTCTAGAAACCGGTTACGTCGACGGAGAGACGACAGTGGTCAGAGATGACCGTAACGACAAAGTGCTGACCCTGCAGGAGGCGGAGGAGAATCGCTTGATCGACCTGGAGAAGGGAATCCTGATCTCGCCGCACCCCATGACGCTGGACGTAGCCTACGAGAAAGGATTCATTCTCAGTACAGTGAAACCGTGGTCCCTGCAGGAAGCCCTAGCTCACCAGGCTTACGATCCCGAGAAAGGCACGTTCCAGATAGACGGGGAAAGTTATACCCTAGAGAAGGCACTCGAGCTGGGTCTGATCGCCAGGGACAGTCCCTCCGTGAAGGACCCGAAGAACAGCGAGATCATCTCTCTCGGCGAAGCGATCAAACAGGGTCTGATAGACCCGAAGACAGGCACAGCCGTTGATCCATCAACCAGTACTCCTTTGTCCCTCACAGATGCTCTAGACAGGGGACTGATCGTGCCAGCCAAGAGGAAGATCTCTCTTCCCGAAGCGGTGTTCAAGGGTCTCTACGAGCCCACCACGGGTCGCTTCATCGTTCCAGAGACAAGGGAGAAGCTGCCGACCGATCGAGCGATCAAGGCCGGCGTTATAGACCCCAGCACCGCTGTAGTAGTCCGCCAGGCGGACGGCAAAGCCATCACCTTCGACAAGGCCATCAAGGAGCTGATCGTAGACCCGAAGACCGGCACGGTGACCAACGAGAAGGGCCGGCGACTCGACTTCAGGGAGGCTCTGGAGCACGGACTGCTTTTGGAGGCCAGAAGACCGATGACCTTCAGCGAGGCCATCTCCAAGGGACTCCTCGACGAACGGACGAACACGTTCCTGGATCCTCAGTCGGGCGTTTACCTGAGTCTGCTGGAGGCGATCCAGAGGAACCTGATCGACGCAGCCTCGGTGACCGTGAAGGACGGCAGGAGCGGCTTCCGGGAGAGGATCTCGCTGATGGAAGCCATTAGGACCGGCTACGTCGATGGCCAAACCGGCAAGGTGAACGTCACCGCTGATTCGGACATGTCTTTGCAGGATGCCTATCAGGCTGGCTTGATAATAGACCACCGAGCAGCCGTGTCCCTGCAGAGAGCGATCCACCAGGGACTCTACGATGATCAGACTGGAAAGATCATGGATCCCAGCACCGGAAGGTCGGTCACCCTGCACGAGGCCATGAGGAACTGTCTAGTTAGCCCCACGTTGCCTTGTTATTGGGACAAAAGAGCGGACAGATTGCTCTCGCTAGCGGAGACTTGCAGAGCTGGCGTGATAGACAGAAGATCCGGTATGTTCAAAGAGCCCGGAGCCAATCGGTCCGTGAGCCTCAGCCTGGCTCTGCAGCTGGGTCTGATAGTCGACATCGAGACCACGGAGTTCAGTCTGCACCAAGCCATCACGATGAACATCTACGAGCCATCCACCGGAAAATTCATGCACCCTTCGACCAACAGGAAGCTGACCCTGACGGAGGCCTGCAGGTCTGAGTTAATCGATCCCGTTGCCTCAATCGTCAGAGACGTCAGGACAGAGAAGTACATGTCGCTCGCCGACGCGATCTCGTCGGGAGTGATCGACGACACTCGCGGGACCTACAACGCGGTTCCCGAGAGACCCATCGACCTGAAGGAGGCCCTGAAGAAGGGACACATCGTGCCTTCGAAGCTGCCGCTGAGCATAGAAGAGGCTGTGGTCAGCGACCTCTATCGTAGCCAAACAGGACTTTTCGTGGATCCTCGCAGCAACGAGGCGATAGATCTAGTCTCTGCCTTCGACACCGCGCTTCTAGATCCTGACACCACCGCTCTCAAGGACGCCACCACCGGGCAGATCACGCCGATCTCCGTAGGCATAGGAACAGGTGCCATAGACGTGCCCCGAGGTCGCGTTTTAGATTCGAAAACAAGAAGAGCGTACCCTATAGACGTGGCTCTCGAACGGGGGCTTCTAGTCACCCTAGAGAAACCACTAACGCATCAGCCAAGACAAAGCTTGACTCGCAAGGACGAGCCTAAGCGCGAGTACACGCTGCAGGAAGCCATCGAGAACCGTCTTGTCGACCCCGAAGTAGCTGTAACAAGGGACCCGAAGACCGGTCGATTCGTTACCGTGAACAACGCGTTGGCAGACGGCGTTCTAGACCCTGACAGCAAAGGAATCATCGAGTCAGGCTCGCCTAAAACTGCTGAAGGAAAGCTTGCCCCGCGATTCGTCCGGTTCGGTGACGTCGAAGTGTTCTTGGCAAGACCTATGACCTTCGAGGAAGCCCTGGAGAACGGTTCACTGTCCGTAGAGACTGGGAAAATGACCGATCCGAAGACCAACGAGCCGGTCACGCTCAAGGAGGCCGTCAGCCTCGGGATCGTCGACTCCGACTCGGCGTTGATCAAAGATACGAAGAAGAAGAAGCTGGTGAAGCTGGCAGAAGCTATCAGAAAAGGACTGATGGACGCCGAGAAAGGCAACGTACTGGAAACCATGACCTCGAGACTATACCCATTGGCTAGGGCTCTAGATGAGGAGCTATTGATCACCCCGAAACGAGGACTATCCTTCATCGAGACCCTGCAGTTCGGATTGTACGACCCGTTGTCCGGTACCTTCGAAGACCCGTTCCGCGTCGCGTCCGCCCTTGATCGTAAACCGGCCGTGCTGCGAGAAGCGATCGAGGCCGGATCGATCGATCCGTCCAGCACCGTGATCAAAGAACCCGGGACCGGTAGAGTCGTTAGCTTGTTAGAGGCAATTAGCACCGGCATAGTAGACCCCGTAGAGGGCAGGCTTTGCGGAGACCCATCGGGAAAGAGGCTTGACTTCGCGAAAGCCCTGGACCAGGGTTATATTCTCACCGCAGAAGCTAGGGTAAGTGGCACTCTTTCTTGCCTCTTCTTCTTTCTCTTCTTCTTTCTTCTTCTTCTTCCTATTCTCTCTGTCTCTGTCTCTGTCTCTTGCACTCCGTCGTTCTGTGCGACGCTTACTAGATTGGTGCACATGAAATGTTTCCCTTTTTTGAGTCTCTGCCGCTCGGCGACCCCTCTGTATGCTGCTAGAAAATTGGTAATGGCATTTATGAAAAAATTTTGTTGGGTGAAATATAAAACAATAAGAGATTAGAATAATTGAAGGACATTGTAATATTGTTTTTAACGTGACTAAGTCATTAAGGGGTAAAATCAATTAATGGTAGCATGACTGCGGATCTTTATGCATTTATAAAAAAATTTTGTTGGGTGAAATATAAAACAATAAGAGATTAGAAAAATTTCAGAACATTGTAATATTGTTCTTAATGTAACCAAGTCATTATGGGGTGAAATCAATTTTTGTTTTACTTCTGCTTCCGACGATCAATGCAGTACATTTTTATTTTGCATAATGATCCGCAGTCTAATGATTACGAATAATTCATGGCAAACATGAGTAGCTTTCGACGTACTGAAATGATCCAGAAAAACATTTTTGCAGATGCAGAAAATTTTTATTTTGTAGATTTGTAGTTTATGCAGTACTATAAAATACAACTCTCGACGTTTAATTCGGAAGGAGTTACAATGTTTCTTGACTGTATTACGGTGGAAATTGAATTTGACATTTTCGAGGTTTTATTTTACAATGCCACTAGTATAAAAAAAAATACATACAACAATCCCATTGATTAGCAATGAAAGGATATAGAAGGAAAATTGAATACCTACCTAAAAACTCGAGATACAAACCTTTTAAACCCAAGATCATTTTTGACCAGCTGAACAGTATTGTAAATAAATGTTCGGTTAAAACAGAGGGGCGCAGAGCGCGAAGGGAGTAGTACCCCGTGACTCTCCACGTTTTTGATTATTTTTGGAGCAGCTACCGGCTTGTTGGACTGACCTGTAGAAAAGAGCGATCAACAATTAACATTATTTTTTCTAGACCAGTAGTTTAGATTTTCCATCATTGAAGTAGCACGTGCATTGAAAATCGATCGTTCACGCTCTTCGAGATCGCGTAGAAGTAATTAAAAAAAATCGTGCACGACGTCCCCATTTCGTGAGCACCAACCCCATAAGCCGTCTTCCTTGATTTATCTCTACGTTCTACCGACACGTTTCATTTTCTCTTTATTCTCACCGACTGATTCTCTAATCCTTCATTTTCTCTTCTAATGTTAACCGCTTGCCAAAGGTTATGGATCGTTACGTATTGTACGCTTACCGATGCATCTTGTCGCCTATCGCTCTACGTGTGCGACGATAGCCGACGAAAATAGTGTCCTCCGCGACTGTCTCTGTCACTACCGAGCCAAGCTTGCCGGTAGCTTGTCAGCCGGCGCTGCAGATCGTTGCCAAAACAAAAACACATGTCAACAATGTGTCATCGTCATCATCATCGTCGGCGTCTCGGGATATGCATGGGGACACCGTGGACGCGTTCTACATACCTAACGTCGCGTTTGCAGAATCGAAACGCTGGGGTCACAATGATCGGGCAGGACCCAGAGGGATCTCTCTCGATCCCTCCGGACCACCCTCTTCACTCTACAGTTACTCACATAATTGATCACTAGACAGCGGATTTATGCACTTATGACAAGAACGAATAGACGTAATTTAAAACAGTAAAAACATTAGAAGAATTTGAAAATACTGTTCTATTATTTCCAACCTATCAAACATATTAAGAATGAAAATAAATTTCTATTTCTCACTCCAGTTTGGTGCAAATTCGGTAGAAAATTTTTATTTTGCATAAAGATCCGCTGTCTATTGATCTGACTGCGGATCTTTATGCATTTATGAAGAAATTAGTTGGGTGAAATATGAAACAGTAATAGATTAGAAAAATACAAGAATATTGTAATGTTGTTTTTAACTTAACAAAGTCATTAAGGGAGGAAATAAATTTTTATTTTATGCCTGCTACCCGCAATCCATGCAGAATATTTTTATTTTGCATTAAGATCCGCAGTCTGTTGATCACGCACACTTTGAATCAGAATAACTTTTTTATGGATGGATCAAACGACTTCAATTTCTCTGTAAAGCTAGAAATTTATTTTAGTAAATGACGTCTATTAAATATGTTGATAAAATGCTTTTTTTTTGCTAAAAATTGATTTTTACAACTTTCTTTGCTGGGCCAATAACGAAAATTTAAATGATGTGTTCTGTGAACTCGTATAAATTATATACATTCTGAAAATTTCATTGAAATTTGGTTAACACTAAACCTACCACCACCGGTCAAATGACCGGTTCCAGATTTTTTATTTCACAATTATTGAAATTATAACGTTGCTTTCATGGTGAATGATTAAATAAATATATTTAATAGCGCAGATATTATAGTATGAACCGCGCAGAGATCAAATAAATCTTGTTATTTTTACAAGCCCAATAAGTACCGGGCACTTTTAAAGCTCGCTAGGTTTAGTGTTAATTGAAAATCATGAAAAATTGCAATTTTTACCACTTTTGATCGTTTATAATTCGTAAACCAATTAACCAATTTCAATGAAATTTTCAGAACGTATACAATTTATACGAGTTTACACTTCTCTGAAATTTTCGTTATTGGCTCAGCTAAAAAACTTATAAAAATCAATTTTTACAATTGTTTTTCACGATTCCGACCAAACGCATTTCTTCAACATATTTATTAGACGTAATTTACTAAACTAATTCTTCCAGCCTTACATCCATTCATAAAAAAGTTATTCTGATTTAAAGTGTGTGTGACCAATAGACTGCGGATCTTTATGCAAAATAAAAAATGTTTGCACTGATTGCACGACACAGGAGCGAAATAAAAATGTCTTTCTCCTTTTAATCATCTGATTAAGCCGAAGCTGATACGCTGATGTTTTTAAATCTTTTTAATATGTCCACTTTGGACATGCTTTAAATTGCACTTGGCCATTTGTGTCATAAATGCATCAAATCCGCAGTCTATTGATCAATCATGTGGGTAACTCTGTAAACACATCTCTCAACTTCTCTCCCGATCGCTCTCACTTCTCATTCGTGCCTTGTTCACACGTTCTCGCCTGGCTGCGTAACCGGGGGCTAATACTTCTCATTAACGACTGTCACTAATCACCGGGTGTCATCGACCGAGAGGAGAGCCCCGTGACCGACCGTTCGCTCGCTGACAACTCGCTGACTACTACGGTTCACTAAACAAAAAATAAAAAAATAAACCGTTTAAACCACGTTTGTCGCCTGATCGCATCGGCAATGCTAACTCGATCATATAGTGTTAATAACGTTTGTTGTAATCTGCACGTTGCCTCGACGAGTTCCGTGCTCTCCTTTCGTCCATTGTATTTTGTTAACGAGTTTCGAGTCTTTCGAAAGCCGAGCACGGAAGAAGGGGAATAATGTATTAACGCGTATCGCGAGTCGACTGCGTTTTATCCTTCAGACGCTCTTTAATTGATCTTGGTCGATCTTGAATTGATTTTTAGCGCGATCGCAGTCTATTCGCGATAGTCTGTGTACCACGGGTGTAACGATTTCCATCGAATCGACAGCGACTAGTCGTGGCCACGTGTTTACGCTTCCGGGCTGCCATAATCGACACCATCGACCAGTCACACGAAAACTCACCCCCCGTACATCGCCGTCGCACTGTTACAGTATTCATTCAGCTCTTGAAACGCTTCCGAACATCCTCCAAGCAATCGCTACGAACAATCGAACAATGCTTTCGGGATAGATTTTATACGAAATCATCGTGGAAACGCCGTTTTTAATTTAGTACGCAAGTTTCCTACTCCATTTTGTACACGTGAAAATGCAGTTTGTCTGTAACGAATTACTAGAACGCAGACAGGCTGCTCTTTACTTTACCGGACTCCAAATTTGTGCCTTTCTCCTATAAATTATTGTGTATTTGGTATGTAATCCAATAGATTTGTACTCGGGGACCCTGCAGATCGAAGTTTCGATCCTGTAGGATCAATGGTTCAGGAGTTATGCTTCCTTAAAGTTGAGCATTTTCCCATGTTTTTGATAGGTAGGGGCGCCGCCATATTGGTTTGTAGTGACGATCGCGCGCCGCTTACCGAGCAGAACTGCTAGATGACACAAAACAGAGGAACAAAAATCCTGCGTTTCTTTCTTTACAACCTAATAATATAGAACGGGTATTTCGATTGTTGTTTGAATTTTGGAAGACATGGCCACAATGTTGCGATTTAACTGATCTGAGTTAGGTTTTTGTAAATATTTTCCACGATATTTTTTCTCAAACATTTTCTGAGATATTTTTTCTATGTTAGCGATATTACTGTGTGCTCGTGCTGCCATCTAGCGGTAAGCTGCGCGCGTCACTAAAAACCAATATGGCGGCGTCCTTATGTATTGGTAAAACGCTGGAAAATGCTCAACTTTAAACAAGCATAACTCCTGAACCATTGATCCTATTGGATCGATCTGCAGGGTCCCCGGATAGAAATCTACTGGATTACATACCAAATACATAATAATTTATAGGAGAAAGGCACAAATTTGGAGTCCGATAAAGTAAAGTTTATCCCACAGACACGCAGATAGTGCATCGTTGTTCCTGTCGATTGTTTAAAATTTAAAGTAAAGACTTCTGGGAATTGTTTCGATCGGAATCTCTGATACTGTAACAGTTTGGACAATTTGCTCGCCACACATCTCTCGAGCCATTCGAACCTCACGAGATGCATTTCGCCATGTTTGTTTTTGTCACTGAAAGTTTTCTCATTTTTTTGCAGGTATTATCCCCTCTAGATCCTCGTTTTGTTCGTTCTAGCGCCAGAGTTTTCTAGGAAATCTCGGAGATCACAAAAAACCAACTCCTCCCTCTCATCCTCGGTTCACCGTTGTTTCGATCGGTCTCGCTCCATCAAAACTGTGTTGTTTATTGTCGCCGAGAGAGCCCGCGTATCTCTTTTGTTTTTTTTTTCAGTAATTGTATACCTATGCTTGCAGAAAAAAAACACGCGTCTAAATTGACGAGAACGCGGCTTCCGTTCTGTTCCATCGTTCGCTTGCCGACTGCATATAAGAACAAAACCACGTACGGGACGAGTATGCAGTCCGATTACTCGCTGCCAGATCAATCAGACCTATTTTGGGCTCTTCTAAAACTGTGTTTTGTTGTCCTTGTTTTTTATTTTTTATTTTAACTGATTTCACGCGCATTTGTCCGCGTACACGGCCGTGCGAATGCAGACTACGGATCTTCGTGCAAAATCAAAATTCTTTGATAATCAATTGAAAATGCATTAAAGGCTGCTCTTTACTTAACCGGCTCTTTACTAAAAATTTGTTCCTTTCTTCTACAAATTATGATGTATTTGGTATGTAATCCAGTAGATTTATACTCGAGGACACTGCAGATCGAAGTTTCGAACCTGTAGGATCAATGGTTCAGAAGTTGCTTAAAGTTGAGCAATTTGAAAAAAAACACTGCGTATTGCTCAAATTTAAGCGACCATAACTTCTGAACCATTGATCCTACAGGATCGAAACTTCGATCTGCAGGAACCTCGGGTACAAATCTACTGGACTACATACCAAATACATAATAATTTATAGAAGAAAGGCACAAATTTAGAGTCCGGTAAAGTAAAGTTCACCCTTCTCCAATAATCTTAGACAGTTGAAAATGCATTAAACAATGAGCCTATAAAATCCGCAGTCTAGCAATATTGTATATACAGGGTGTTGATTCTATTGCCAGTCAGCGTTTCTCTCGCAAATAGTAAATGCTAGAAAAAAAATTCATTTTTGTTCCCTTCAGAACTCAAGACAACTTCATTGTTCGCAAGAAAAACGCCGGCTAGAGTAACAACGCGACCACCCAGTATATTGCACAGCTTTATACGCATACAAGTAGCGCACTGTTGCGTTCTACACGTTCCAAAAGTGTGTGTATGTGTTTTGCATGCGTGAGATACATTTATAAGCTTACCATTGTTGCCCCCCGCCCCTACATTTATGCGACTCTTGTATTTTGTTAATAATCGTAATTTGCAGATCAGCCGACCCGTCGGTAAGGGGTCGGTGTCATTTCTTCCATTTCGACTATGTCCTAAGAGAGCACGTTAGATATTAAGTCCTGATATATATCGTTCGATCATCGCGCGTCTCTTTGGTGGAAGCGATAACCGGTATCAATCAACTGTTCTCTGTTGCAAATGATAGCAAGCGGTCGAGGAGAAGTACAAGCTGTGCGACGAGACTTCCTCGAAGCTGTTACAATGGATAGCCGAGGTCGAGGACAAACTGGCCAGCCAGGACAACGTCAAAGAGGACGTTGACCAGCTGCGAGCACAGATCAACGCGATGAAGGTTTGCGAGATCACTGTGTTTATGATAGACAACCCTCTTCAACCCACTAAACATATTAAGAAAGAAAATCAATTTCTATTTCGGTCCAGTTTGTTGCAATTCAGGTTAAGCACACGTTATAATAAAAATTGCACAAGATCCAAATAAATTCGATTCTATCAGTTTTATATGCAACGGGCAGTAGCCATTTTTAGTGCTCGGTAGGTTTAATGTTAAGGGGGTTAGGTTAGGGTTAGGTTAGGGTAGTCTCGTTTCTAGGATTGCAAGGGTGCGGGATGCGCTCTCCCATTTCTCGATTATAAAAAAATGAGGTTTTTTAGTAGTCAAAGGCGCTAGATAAAAGATCAATCTAGGTCGCAATCTCCCTCAAAAGTCCTATTTTTACGTTCACAAGGCGTAATTTGCACTATTCGACAGCATGTAGCTGTCGCAGTTTTATGAAAATAGCTGCATACGTAGCTTTATGCTTCCGAATGATGCAAATTGCACCTCGTAAACGTAGAAATAGGACTAGCGCTTTTGTCTACTGAAAACCCCATCGAGAAATGAGAAACGAGAATCTACCTAACCTTGAGGTTGAAAGTTGGGAGGACGTTCTATTGTTCGCCGGGCAATTTGACAACAATCACGCGTTTTCAGGAGATCAAGGATGACCTGGAGGCCCACGCCAGACCAGTTTCTTCCTGCCTGGACCAGATTCGCCAGGTGGTGCTAACCGGTGGTAACGTGTTGTCCAGCGAGGAGGTGTCCACTTTGGAGAAGAACGGTCGGTCGCTGAAGACCAGGTTCGACAGAGCCACGGACCGCACCGAGAGGATGGTCAGGCGTCTGATGGCTGCCAGGGACGAGCTGGTCAAATTCAAGTGAGCGTCGTTCCTTATTATTAGACTGCGGATCTTTATGCAAAATAAAAATGTTTTGCATTGACAGGAACAACATATAAAAATTGATTTCATACCTTGACGACTTCGTTATATTAAAAGCAACAATACAACATTCTTGAATTTTTCTTATTCTTTTACTGTTTTATATTTCACTCAACCAATTTCTTCATAAATGCATAATTGTGAGAAGCAAGAACAACATAAAAATTGATTTATACATACAATATTGTTGAATGTTTTTATTCTATTACTGTTTTCTATTTCACCCAACCAATTTCTTCATAAATGTATAAAGATCTGTCTACTTATTATTATTTTAAATTGAAGCCAGACATGCTTCTAACAACGATTCTTCCAGGAACGAGTTGTCGACGTTCTCCCACTGGCTGGACAACGCCAGGCGAGTCCTGGAGGAGAAAGAACACTCCCTGTCCGACTTGAATAGACTGAGCAGCAGCACGGATGCCACGAGAGACTTCATCAGCGATGTGATCGCCCACCAGGCCGACCTCCGATTCATCACGATGGCCGCGCAGAAGTTCGTCGACGAGAGCAAAGAGTTCTTGCACGTACTCAACGAATTCCGCACCAGTTTGCCTCAGAGGCTGCCTCACAAAGAGCCGTTCTCCAGCCAGGACTCTCCCGTGCGGGGCGAGGTGTCGATCGTCACTGCCCAATACAAAGATCTATTGTCCAGAGCGAATCTACTGTCCGACAGGCTCTCCGGAGTTGGTGGAAGACAGAGAGACTACCGCGAGTCCCTGGAGAAAGCCAGAAGGTGGCTAAAAGAAGTCGAACCCAAGGTACACAGAGTGATTTCCGAGGCTATCGCAGCCGAGCCGAAACAGGTGGAAGAACAGCTGAGCAAAGCCAAGGCGTTGAACAACGAGATGCTGGCGAACGAACGGTTGGTGGAGAACGTCAAGGTTACCGTGGACGCTTTACTGAGGTCATTGGACGGGCAACTGACGCCTAAAGAAGTCGACGAGCTGGAGGAACCTGCCAGAGCTCTGGAGGACAAGTACAGACAGTTGACCAACGCGATCGCTGAGAAGTGTCAGGAGCTGGACGCGGCTCTGGTGCGCAGCCAGGGCGTGCAGGATGCGCTGGACAGTCTGGTGCTGTGGTTGAACAGCATCGAGAGCCAATTCAAGCAAGTATCTCGAGGCGCAGTTAATTAATGCAATACGGAGGATCAATGAACGAATGGTTATTCTTTGCAGGAACATCCAGCGACCAGCGAGCTTGCAGAAAGAGCGACTCGAGGAGCAGCAGAGGGACCAGCGACTGCTTCAAGCCGACCTGGACAGTCATCGTCTGAGCGTGGAAGCTGTGGCGACGAGCGCGAGAGATCTCCTGACGAACTCCAGCAACGCGAAGATCGCGAAGCACATCGAGGGCAAGCTGAAGGACGTGCAAGGTAGATTCGAGAAGTTGATGGACAAGTCGTTGCGCAGAGGAGAATTCCTCGACGAGATCGCGCAAGCCCTCGGGGATTTCCTCGTGGAGACGACGAAGTTCGACAGTTGGTACGCGCACATGGTCGAGGCCCTCGAGTCGAGGGATCTGAGCAAGCTGGACGTCGCCGAATACGAGATCAAGATGGCGAATTTGATGGACAAACGGGAAGACCAGCGAGCCAGCTTCGAGGACCTGATACGCAACGGGAAGACCCTGATCTCGAAGAAGGATGTGACAGACGTAGCGCCGATCAGAGACAAGATCAAGGCACTGGAGACCCAGTGGAAGGAGGTGAACAACTTGATCGACGAGAAACAGCGTCTCAGCAAGTCCAGAGCAGAGCAGCTCTCTGCCTATGAGAAGCTGAGAGATCAGGTGATCGATTGGCTGACTAGAACCGAGAATAAGGTCCAGCTACTGGAACCTGTGGCCGTCGACTTGGACAAGCTGAAGAGACAGGTCGACGAGCTGAAACCCATTCAGAAAGAGTACCGTGACTACGGCAACACCGTCGACAAGGTCAACGACCTCGGCATCGCCTACGACGGCTTACTCAAGGAGCGAACCGAGAGCCCTACTCGCAGACGTGGTAGCACCAGCCCTACAAAGAGGCCAGGTACGTTTCGGTCGCTTCTCTGGGCCCTGGAACCGAGCACCCATCATCTTGCGTACCCTCATCGCTTGGTAGTCTTAACATTTTGAGCCCGGTGCATCTTCTCGGCACGCTTTCGTTCGACCATCATGATTTTGCGCACATGTTCACTTTTCCTTGATTTATCCTCCGCGTAAATCTGGGCTCAAAGTTGTTAACCTTCCCATACACCATGCAGCATCCTCACGGTCATTTCTAGCATATCACTGTCATCGTTCGGTCAACACACATACACCATATTTTTTTTTGTAGTACGCCGAATGTCACAAGACGGTCGCTCACCATCTCCCGCTAAATTGTATGCTGCTCAAAGTCCGGTCTCCCCAGGTGGTAGCAGCGGGTTCAGTAGCCGCCGCTCCAGCCAAGATGGCTTCCATCTGGAGGACCTGTCGCCAGTTCAGCAACAGCTCTCCGAGATCAACAACAGGTACGGACTGCTGGGAGTTCGTTTATCCGACCGGCAAACCGAGCTTGACAACGTGAGGGAGGAGCTACGAAGGCACGTGGACAACCTGAAGACCCTGTCTCAGTTCTTGGAGAAGGTGAGCATCATATCCTTCGCTTTAAAGATACCTCGTTTTCACAATAACGTGTTTCCGTTCAGATCAAGCGTCAAATACCGAAAGAGAGTATGCCAAGCACCAAAGAAGAGGCGGACAAGACGGCCAAGCAGATCAAGATCGTGATCGAGGAGATGTACGAGAAGCAATCGCTGCTGGACACCACGAGGACTCAGGTTCGCGACCTGGTGAGACGCAAGAAAGGCGCGGACGGTGTGGATAGGCTGAACGACGAGATGGAGGACGTGACCAGCAGGTGGAGATCATTCAGCGATCGTTGCAAGGACAGGATCAAGTTCCTAGATGACGTGAAGGACTTCTACGACACGTCGGAGGGCCTGGTTTCCTGGCTAGGGTCGAAGGAGAGGATGTTGGGCGCGCTTGGCCCCATTTCCGCCGATCCTAGAATGGTCGCCAGTCAAGTTCAGCAGGTGCAAGTCCTGCGGGAAGAATTCCGCACCCAGCAGCCTCAGTTGGACCATCTGGTGCAGGTCTTCGAGAACATCCTCGCTGTACTCGGCACAGATTCGGCTGACGGTCAGAGAATCAGCGCAAAATTGAAGTCGATCCTTGACAAGTGGTCCGATCAGTTGCACAGGCTGGACGAGAGGGCTCAGAGCTTGGGAGATGCTGTGGACACCAGCAGGGAGTTCGATGCTAGCTTGAATCGCCTGCGCGACGCCCTGCAAGGCATCTCCGACAATCTGGATGATCTGACGCTGGAGAAAGACCCTGAAGATCAGCTGAGGAAGATCGAGAACCTGGAAAGACAACTGGAAGGACAGAGGCCGCTGTTGGCTGACGCCGAAGCGGCTGGAGAACAGCTCTGCGAGGTGCTCAGCGATCCAGCGTCGAAATCTGAGATCCATGGAAAACTGGCCGCCGTTGGTAAAATGTATAACAACCTGCAGAAGAAGCTAGACCACAAGAAGGCCGAGATCGAGGGCAACCTCAGAGACGGAAGACAGTTCGAGGCCTCTTGCACGAAGACGTTGGGCTGGCTCGCCGATGAGCTTGGAAACATGTCCGAGAAGCTGTTGGTGTCCGCTGACAGGGATATCTTGCAGCAGCAACTCGACCACCACGAGGTAAGTGAATTTAAAATAATAATATTTTGTGTATGTTACACAGTGAGCTTAATGTTCCGCGTTTTCTTCGTTCAGCCTATATACAGGAACGTGATGGGCAAGGAGCACGAAGTGATCATGCTGTTGAACAAGGGCCGTGACATGGTAACTCGATCTCAGAAGGTCGAGAATCGCTCTCTGCAGCGCGACTTGGATAAAATGCAGTCGCAGTGGGACCGCCTGAAGAAGGACATCCTCGACAGGCACACGAAGCTGCAGACCTGCGCGGAACACTGCAAGAAGTACTACAAAGCGCAAGACGCGTTCCTGCCCTGGCTCAGACAGGCGGAGGATCGATTGGAGTGCTTGAAGCCAGCGTCCTTCAAGCGTAAAGACATCGAGAAGCAGCTGAAGGAGCTCTCGTCGTTCAGGAACGAGGTCTGGAAACACTCCGGCGAGTTCGAGAACAATAAGACGCTCGGGGAAACGTTCCTCGGAGCTTGCGACATCGACAAACAGAATGTCAAGAACGAGCTCGGTGCCATGAAGACAAGATGGGACAAATTGAATAATGGTAGGCTTTATCTCTGCGAGCTTCAATGATCTTACAGCACTTTTAGTAACTTGACTTCTACTACTGAATGATCACTGTTTTCAGATCTACTGACGAGGACGCAGTCTCTGGAGGACACTGCGCGACACTTGATGGACTTCAATGAAAATCTACGGGATCTGCGACACGGTTTGCAGCGCTGCGAGGACAAGCTGGCGTCTCACGACGCTCTTGGAGGTGCGGCCAAGGACCCGAAGCTTCTCGATAGGATAAAGGTAAGATTCCTCTTGTCAGAAGTGAATAGTTTCGATATTTGAACGACTCTGTTTCTGCTTCAGAGTTTACGAGAAGAGACGACGAATCTGAAGAAACCGCTGCAATGCGTGAAGCAGCAGGCGAATGACTTGGCGAACAAGGCTGGAGAGCAGGGCGTCGACGCGTCGCATTTGCTGGACGAGGTGGATAATTTAACGGACAGGATAAACGATCTGCAGTCGAAGCTAGACGACAGGTGCAACGAGCTGCAGAGCGCCGCGACTGCTGTCGCGCAGTTCAATGACCATGTCAAGTCAATCAGCAACCAAGTCTCTAGCCTAGAGAAGGAGTTGGACTCGATGAAGGCGCCTGGAAGAGAGATCAAGATCGTGAGGATCCAGATAGAGGAGACGAGCAAGGTGATCACTAGGGTGAACAGGCTGTACGAAGAGGTCAGCGATCTGGAGAACCTTGGAGAACGTTTGGTGGACTATGGATTCGCTGCAGACGCCGTGGCAACGAGGGAACAGGTCGCTGGGTTGAAGAGACAGGTCGGAAAGCTGGACGATCGTTCCCGAGATCGCCACGACGAGCTGACCGCAACCTTGGACAAGCTGCAGGAGTTCTACCAGTCGCACTCAAACGTAATCACCGAGATCGACGAGGCGAACGATCACTTCAGAAGGTTCAAGCCCGTGGGATCCGAAGTGGAGTCGATCAAGGCGCAGCAGGAGGACTTCAGGTTGCTCAAGATAAACAAGATAGAACCGCTGGCTCGCGCCGTCGAGGACTGCAATGCCCTCGGCCAGGCGTTGATCCAGACCGCTGGACGAGACGTGAACACCAGCAACATTGAGAAGGACGTCGACAAAATGAACGAGAGATGGAACGACCTGAAGGACAGGATGAACGAACGGGACAGGAAATTGGACGTGGGTCTACTCCAGTCCGGAAAGTTCCAGGAGGCGTTGGACGGTCTGGAGAAATGGCTGACAGACACGGAAGAGATGGTATCGAACCAGAAGCCGCCGTCGTCGGACTACAAGGTGGTGAAGGCGCAGCTGCAGGAGCAGAAGTTCCTGAAGAAGATGCTGATGGACCGACAGAATTCGATGTCGTCCCTGTACAACATGGGTCAAGAAGTCGCCGCCGGCGCCGATCCGAAGGAGAGGAAGATGATCGAGAAACAGTTGAACGAGCTGGTAGGAAGGTTCGACAACTTGACCGAGAGTGCTGCCGAAAGGATGGACGCCCTGGAACAGGCGATGGGAGTGGCGAAACAGTTCCAGGACAAGCTGGTGCCTCTGGCTATCTGGCTGGACAAGACCGAGAAACGCGTCAGAGACATGGAGTTGGTTCCAACGGACGAGGAGAAGATTCAACAACGAGTCGCGGAGCACGACGCCCTCCACGAAGACATTCTATCGAGAAAACCGGACTTCAGCGAGCTTACGGAAATTGCCAGTCAGCTGATGGCTCTCGTGGGCGAGGACGAAGCCGCCACCCTAGCCGACAAACTGCAGGACGCTGCCGACAGGTACGCCGCACTCGTAGAACGATCAGAGGCGCTTGGAACATTGCTGCAGAGGTCGAGACAGGGTCTGAGACACCTGGTGCTCAGTTATCAAGAGCTCCAGGCTTGGATGGAAGGCATGGAGATCAGACTGTCGAAGTACCGCGTCTTGGCGGTGCACACCGAGAAGCTTCTTCAGCAAATGGAGGACCTGGCCGACCTTACCGAAGAGGTTTCCACGCGACAGACCGAGGTGGACAGTACCACGGATGCTGGGTTGGAGCTGATGAAGCACATCTCCAGCGACGAGGCTCTGCAGCTGAAGGACAAGCTTGATTCCTTGCAACGACGATTCAACGACCTCGTCAGCCGAGGCTCCGACCTCCTCAAGCACGCCCAAGAGTCGCTACCATTGGTTCAACAGTTCCACGACAATCACAATCGTCTGATGGACTGGATGCAGGCTGCGGAGTCCGCTCTGCAATCCGCGGAACCTCGCGAGGACGAGATCGTCAGACTGGAGATGGAGATCTCCGAGTACAGACCGGTCCTGGACAAGATCAACGCGGTCGGACCGCAATTGTCGCAGCTGTCGCCTGGCGAGGGTGCAGCTACTATAGAAGGTCTGGTCACCAGAGACAACAGGAGGTTCGACGCTATCGCAGAACAGATCCAACGAAAGGCGGAGAGGATCCAGCTGAGCAAGCAGAGGTCATTGGAAGTGATCGGAGATATCGACGATCTCTTGGAATGGTTCCGCGAGGTGGACAACCAGCTGAGGGAGGCTGAGCCGCCAAGCAGCGAACCGGAGATCATCCGAGTGCAGCTGAAGGAACACAAAGCCTTGAACGACGACATCTCCAGCCAGAAGGGCCGCGTCAGAGACGTAATATCCACGGCGAAGAAGGTGATCCGTGAGAACGGCCAGCACGAGGACACTTCGATCATCAGGGAGAAGATGGAGGACCTCAGAGAGACCATGGAGATCGTGTCGGGTCTCTCCGCGGACAGGCTAGGAGCTCTCGAGCAAGCTTTGCCGTTAGCAGAACATCTACGCGACACTCACATCGGTCTGGTCAGCTGGCTAGAGGAGGCAGAACATCAGGTAACCATGCTGCCTATGCCAGCCTTGCGGCCCGACCTGATAGCAGCGCAGCAGGACAAGAACGAGATGTTGATGCAGAGCATCAACGAGCACAAACCGCTCGTCGAGAAGCTAATCAAGACCGGCGAGGCTCTGATCAAGCTCTGCAACGAGGAGGAGGGTATTAAGATTCAGGACATCTTGGAGGCGGATACTGCTAGGTACGCGGTCCTTTTTTTTTAAGGGCGGTGGGGAAATGCTGTTACGCACATCCGCCTACGATGAAAGTTGGGGGGTAGTGTGAGGCCCAGCTCCCCCTAAGATGGAATTTGGGGGAACGGGACTTATCCCTATCCATACCCACTAAAACCCCACCGCCCAAGGGCTCACACCCGTTTCCTCTTCTGTAGTCAAGAGGAGGAGCAGCCAGGGTCCCACTACTCGTATTGCCCCTGACTGCTCCTAAAATCTCTTGAGTATACCACTCATGTTCTTATCTAATTAGGTACGCGGCCCTGAGAGCCGAGCTTCGCAGCAGACAGCAGACCCTGGAGCAGGCGTTGCAGGAGTCCTCTCAGTTCTCGGACAAACTTGAAGGAATGTTGCGAGCACTGTCCTCTACAGCTGACCAGGTCAACGGAGCTGAACCGATCAGCGCCCATCCTGGTCGCCTGCGCGATCAGATGGAGGAGAACACTGGCCTGGTCGACGAGCTCGCTCAGAGATCGGAAGCCTACGCTGCCGTCAGAAGAGCCGCCGACGACGTGATCAGCAAGGCGGGTAACAGAGCTGATCCAGCCGTGAAGGACATCAAGAGGAAGCTGGAGAAGCTGAACAAATTATGGAGCGACGTACAGAGAGCAACCACCGATCGAGGTCATACCTTGGATGATGCTCTAGCGATCGCGGAGAAGTTCTGGTCGGAGTTGAACGGCGTGATGTCTACCCTGAGGGAGCTGCAAGATGCTCTCTCCGGACAGGCACCGCCTGCAGCTCAGCCAGGAGCGATCCAACAGCAACAGGTTGCTCTGCAGGAGATCAGGCACGAGATTGACCAGACGAAACCAGACGTGGAGCAGGTCCGCGCTTCGGGACACGAGTTGATGGGTCTCTGCGGCGAGCCGGACAAACCGGAAGTCCGGAAACACATCGAGGACCTGGACCAGGCCTGGGACAACGTCACTGCACTGTACGCCAGGCGAGAGGAGAACCTAATCGACGCTATGGAGAAGGCGATGGAGTTCCACGAGACTCTGCAGAACCTCCTCGAATTCCTCGAGGAGGCTGAGGAGAAGTTCGCCAGGATGGGACCGTTGGGCAGCGACATCGACGAAGTTAAGAAACAGATCAAACAGTTGGCCAATTTCAAGGCTGAAGTAGACCCGCACATGGTCAAGGTCGAAGCTCTGAACAGGTAACCAACCACGGTTCCATAGCTGTAGAAGTCCGAGTTTTGTTGCGTCTGTTCGATCCGCCCTGACTGAATCGTTGCGCTAACTAGAAACGTCTTTCACTCGCGTGCCCTATTCTTGTACTTGTCTTCCGCCAGCGATGCCGTGCCCGTGGACCGGAAGCGCCGGCTGTAAGGACAAGCTTGACGTCTCTGAGGATGATCTTAGACGTTCTTCAAGGGGGACATCTATGCGAAACTTGTCCGTACAGCCGGATCTCCACGGTATAGGAAATCCCTTGGCATCTCTGTCTTCCTACAAAAGCAATGTTCGTTTGCGCGATCTTCGTTTGTACCGATAACAATGCCCTGAAATGCACTGAAAACCATCAGCGAGATTCTAATCCGAACTTTTGTTGTTTCCGCGCCGGTTGCTGAACGCATAGGAGTCTGACCAGGCAAGTCAACCCTCTCTCTCTGTTGTTGCTGTAGTTAGAGCATGGCTTACAATTTATTCTTCGATCGTCCGGAGTACGTAATACCATCCTCCCCAACACCTAAGTGTGATCCGTGTTTTAATCTCGTTCACGCCTTGTCTACGAAGCTGCCGCACGGTGGGCCAGATCGAGAAATTCAGTGACATTTTGTTGTAACTAGACAGCGGATTTTATGCATTTGTGACAAAAATGAGTAGGTGTAATTGAAAATAGTAGACACATTAGAAGAATTTTTTTATTATATTCAACCCACTAAACATATTAAATGGATCCAGTTTGTTGTAATTCAGGTAGAAAAGATTTATTTTTTAAAAATAGAGTATTTATATTAATTGATAGTAGAAGATATGATTTTTTATCACAAAAGTCTGCTCTCCAATTTAAGAGAAAATGTTAAATAGGATCGCCAGGGCATCGCATTAAAGAGAAGCAATTTTGAAAAATACTTATTACCACTATAATATTTATTAAATTGTACTAATTCTTCATTGATTAGATATCGATACGAGTTCATTTTAGGCAAAACGTCACTGAAATTCTCGATCCGGACCACTGCGCCTCGCAGTGTTTCGATTACTCTTGCAGCTAGCTGGACAAATTCTTTGTAAAAATTAGTGTCATTTTTTCTTAATTTGAAAATTAATGTTGTCCAGCTAATTGTGTGGCATCCGAACCGCTGTGCACCAATTAATTTTTAATCACTCGCATATAGTATTTACAATCTCAAAACTTCAAAAATGTTCCAAGCATAAACAAAAGGTGTCACTAACAAATATTTATTTTGTATTAATAAAAATTGATTTATGTTGGAGTTATGTAGAAAGTAGAGTGCGAGTAATTGAAAGGTGAAATCTTCCCGTAGACTTGGCGTAGACGTCCGTAACAGTCGTAACACCTGAGTTGCGATGGAATAATCGGAACCTCTAACCGCTCCCTATTGGTTGGAGTTCTAAAACCTTGTTGCGTTGTCGTCGAAGTTGTCGTTGTATTTGCCTGCCTGTCTGCCTGGCTCGTGGCGTGCCTGTTCCACTGACACTACACCACATCGTAGGTTCCCAATCGTGGTTTGACTTTCGAGAATGGATCCCTCTCACAATGGGATTGTAATTCGAGGCAGAAAATAATGGTCGGTAGCCCCGTGATCCTCTATCGGCTCGATACCCATTAGTTTGGAACAAAATCACAGAAGGATCAACAGCGAGGTCAGCCAGGATTTTCTGCCGTCTTATGGGGTTGTTCTGTGTCTCTCCTCTCCCGTAGAGTCGTCGACCCTGTCTGTGTTCGTTCCGACTAAACAAACGTGTTGTTAATCGTATTCGTGACTGGCTGGACGAGACTGTATCTTTGATTCACAAGCATTCCTCAGGGTTTACGCTTTCTCACATCGCACAGTGTTGCGATCAATGCTAATTAGCTGGACAAAACTCATAAAAAGTAGATGCTAGTCGTGTGAAGGAATGTCTAAACTCTAAACGATAAGGATATTAACATTTCTCTGACGGTAAAACCCCCAGTCTCTTTTTTGTCGACAGAACTGCGTGAGCATTTTGAATTCATATTTTCCTACATTTTGTAAGGAGGTCCATAAAAGCTGTTATATCTAATTAATATCAATCAATATTTTTAGAATACGTTTTGTACTTACTTCTCTATATTCTAAAGTAAATTTTTATAATGTAAACTAACAGCGAAAGTACGTTTTATTGTCTTAATTAATTCAGTTAATTATATTATTATGAAGATTATGTATGCGATATTCAACAAGCTCAAAGGCAATAAACGCTAACAGAAGGAAAAATTTTTGTTGCTGGCATTAGAGCAGACTTGAAACTTTCTTTTCATATAAAAATTTAAAAATGCGGAAATTAACAATATTTATATTTTTAGTGACAGTGATCGCTATTTCACGATCTGAATTTATGGAAGTCTTAATGGATTATATATATGGGTTAATATTTCCAATATCTGCACACTTTGTAGTCATAAAGAAGGTTTTGTCCAGCTAGTTCCAGCTAGGTTCCCCTGGAAGGAACATCCGTAGATAAACGTTGACATCTCACGTGACATATTTTGCAGGCAAGCTGCCGAGCTGACTGAGAGGACATCATCGGAACAGGCGGCTGCGATCAAGGAGCCTCTGGGAGCAGTGAACAAGAGATGGGACGGCTTACTGAGAGGCGTGGTCGAGCGACAGAGGCTCCTGGAGAACGCTCTGTTGCGTTTAGGACAGTTCCAGCACGCCCTTGACGAGCTTCTGGTGTGGATAGAGAAGACGGACGACACCTTGGACAACTTGAAAGCGGTGGCCGGAGATCCGCAGGTGATAGAGGTGGAGCTGGCCAAGTTGAAGGTCTTGGTGAACGACATTCAGGCTCACCAGACCAGCGTCGATACCCTGAACGATGCTGGAAGACAGCTGATCGAAGACGGCAAGGGAACAGCCGAGGCATCGACCACAGCCGAGAAATTAGGCACGTTGAATAGACGCTGGCGAGACCTGCTGCAACGGGCTGCCGACCGGCAACGAGAGCTCGAAGACGCTCTCAGAGAGGCGCAGTCATTCACAGCGGAGATCCAGGACCTGTTGTCTTGGCTCGGCGACGTGGACAACACCATCGTAGCCTCGAAACCCGTCGGCGGACTTCCGGAGACGGCTTCCGAGCAGCTCGAGCGCTTCATGGAGGTCTACAACGAGTTGGAACAGACCAGACCCAAGGTGGAGACGGTTCTACAACAAGGGCAGGAGTACCTGAAGCGCGCAGACTCGTCCAGCGCCGGTGGACTCAACCATAATCTGAAGACTCTGAAGCAACGCTGGGACAACGTGACCGCCCGAGCCAGCGACAAGAAGATCAAGCTGGAGATTGCTTTGAAAGAGGCCACAGAGTTCCACGACGCTCTCCAGGCATTCGTCGACTGGCTCACCAACGCCGAGAAGATCCTGACCAACCTGAAACCCGTCTCCAGGGTAATGGAGACGATTCTCGGCCAGATAGAGGAGCACAAGACCTTCCAGAAGGACGTCGGCGTTCATCGCGAGACCATGTTGAACCTGGACAAGAAGGGCACGCATCTGAAATACTTCTCGCAGAAGCAGGACGTGATCCTGATCAAGAACCTGCTGATCAGCGTGCAGCACAGATGGGAAAGAGTGGTGTCGAAGTCTGCCGAGAGGACCAGAGCTTTGGACCACGGATACAAGGAGGCTAGAGAGTTCCACGATGCCTGGTCGCACCTGATGAACTGGCTTGACGAGACCGAGAGGACGTTGGACGAGGTGGCTGCCGACGGTGGCCTCGGTGGCAACGATCCCGAGAGGATAAAGGCTCGATTGAACAAACACCGTGAACTGCAGAAGGCTCTCAGCGCGAAACAGGGCACCTACGATACCACCATGAAGAACGGCAAGACGCTGAAGGACAAGGCGCCGAAGACCGACGAGTTCGCGTTGAAGGAGCTGCTGAACGAGCTGAAGAACAAGTGGACCACCGTCTGCGGCAAGTGCGTCGACAGGCAGAGGAAGTTCGAGGAGGCTCTGCTGTTCTCTGGACAGTACAAGGACGCGATCCAGGCACTGTTCGAGTGGTTGATCAAGTCCGAGAAGCAGTTGGCCAACACCGGACCTCTTCACGGTGATTTGGACACCGTGATGAACCTGGTGGAGCAGCATAAGACCTTCGAGAACGACCTGGAGTCTCGAGTTTCCCAGATGGACTCCGTTATGAGAACTGGCCGCGAGCTCCTCGGCAAAGCGGCGGCGGAGGATGCGGCCGCTATCGATTCCCAGTTGTCCGAATTGAACGATCTATGGGTCACCGTGACCAAATTGTCATCGGAGAAGACCGATCGCCTCGAAGAGGCTCTGAAGGAGGCTGAGCGGTTGCACAAGGCCGTTCACGTGCTTCTAGAATGGCTCAGCGACGCCGAGATGAAGCTCAGGTTCGCCGGTCAACTTCCAGAGGACGAACAAGAGAGCAGGAACCAGCTGATGGAGCATGAGAAGTTCCTGAGGGAGCTGCGCACCAAGGAACTCGAGAAGGACCAGACCTTGGAACTCGCTCGTGCCATTCTAGGCAAAGCCCATCCCGATGGTGTGCTGGTTATCAAGCATTGGATCACTATCATACAATCTAGGTGGGATGAGGTAGCCACCTGGGCCCTGCAGAGGAACCAGAGGCTGGAGAACCATATGCAAGGTCTTCAGGTAGGCACCTTGGCTCGTCGGAAACGAGTAGAGAAACTACTAAAACAACATTTCTTTAGCAAAATTCTTCTTTATTTATCAACATAGTCTCCTTCAAGTGCGATAAATAACGCTTGCTGAATCTTGCAGGATCTCGACAACCTCTTGGAGGAGTTGCTCTCGTGGTTGGAGGGTCTGGAGAATACGTTGAACGCTCTCGAAGCAGAACCGCTGCCGGACGACAAGGCAACGTTGGAGATGTTGATCGCCGATCACAGGGAATTCATGGAGAACACCAGCCGCAGACAGACCGAGGTCGACCGCGTCTGCAAGGCCCGGCAGATCAAGTCTGTGAAAGACACCAAGAAGATAACGAAGGCTAAGTCACCAGCACCGACGTACGTTCACACTCCCCGCCCCTTCGTTACACACCCGGTCCCGTTTCTTTTAGCAAAGATTTGTCGAGCCGAGGATCGCGCTCGTCGCAAGAGTCTCTCATCGTTCCTCCGAGGTAGACGGACAATCGCTAGAGCGAGCAACAGACACCTTACATTGTATCTTGCTTCTCGAGCGTGTGTTCTACGATTTCAATCGCTCGAGTCATTTTTATTCGTTCCATTTTGGTTCTCCGTACGGTTGCTGTTTTCAGCTTTGGAGTTCTTGGGAACCCTTGGCGTGTGTGCATGTTGCGTTTGAGTTTCTTTGTACCTTGTTTCCATTTCTCTTTACTTTGCTGCGTGAGAGAGATACACGTCGATCTCCTTCGCAAAAGAAAAATAATGCTCCGAGATCTTTCTGGACGTCCATGGGGGGAACACACCTGGAACGACAGAGAAAGGTGCGTGTTGCCGCGCGAGACTGCTCTCTGTCTCTCCTCGCCTGGTCTGTCTCAGTTCGAAATTTTTCAGCTTCGTTAAACGAGAGTTGTTGATATCTGGTTTCGTCTCTCGAGTAGAGTATCCGTCGACGAACGATTGTGCACCGTAGGCAGCATGGTAGAGAGTAACTCTTTTTGGATACGAGGTGGATAAAGGACACTTGGAGCGCGTCCGAGGCGTGTGTCGAGCAGGATGCTTCACCTGGCTCTCGTTGCCAGGAGATTACACTGTCCATGGTCAGACGGCTCATCTGTTCTTGGATTATAGTGACAACTGCGTTTAAAGTGGAGCTGCTACTTTCCTTCGAATTTCGGAGTTTCGATTTCAGAAACTTCGAATGAATAGACTGCGGATCTCTATGGATTTAGGGCTTCTGAAAATTTAAACAGTAAATGAGATTTTACATGGTTCCACTTTCTTATAATTTACCTACAGAAATTGAAAATTGCATAGACATCCGCAGTCAATTATTAGAAGATTCAAAGAAACGGAGTTTCGAAGCTTCGAGCTTCGAAATTTCGCTGCTAAGTTATATGTGATACAATTACAGTGAGTGTAAAAAGTGACTCCTACATTTCGAGAAAAATAGGCCACCACAGCTGAAAGATTGAAGTTGGGCATTCTAAACAAGTATCCCAATATTTTACGACACATAATGTTTGTGTCAGTACAACTTCATACTTGAAGAGCTTTCCGAATCTTCGAAGAGTCGAAGCTTCGGAAAAGCAACAGCCCTGCGGTGAAGCATCCTGCAACAAGTATAGAGAACAGGTCTGCTCATAGACAGGTCCTCGATGACCCGCCGATTCCGAGTACAGTCGCATGACTAGACAGCGGATCTTTATGCAAAATAAAAATTTTCTACCTGAATTGCAACAAACTCGGGTGAAATAGAAATTTCTTTTCTTTCTTAATATGTTCAATAGATTGAAAATAATATAAATTCTTCTAATGGTTTTATTGTTTTAAATTACATCTACTCAGCTTCGTCATAAATGCATAAAATCCGCTGTCTACACATGACTGATGTGCAAATCTGCCGATGTAACTCTGTCGATCCATCGAGACGACGTTACACGTTCGAAAGCCTGTTCTCTGTACGTTGTCCCCCGTTCGCTCGTCCCGTAAGACAGCCAAGGATCGATCGCCGACTTGGGACACGGTGATCGGTGTCTGGTAGAAGTGTCGAGTGATGTGACGCATGTTCCTGTTTAGCCGAGCCAGCCCGGGCCGTGAGAGAACGCCGGATTCGTTGCCGCACATTGGCCCACGCTTCCCACCCAAAGGAAGGTTCGTCAAACCCAGCCTCTAACAATTCGAACTTTTTAGTCCATATTGCTACCCGCTTTTCCAACGACACGTTCTTGTACTTGTTCTCTCGTCTTTCTTTTGCAGTTCTATCGGGTTTGCGTTGACTCACACTAAGAACGATCATTCTTCTACTTTTCTCCTCCGTTGTACTGCTCTTTGGTTACTCTTGTTCTAACAGTGTCTTTCTTTCCTTCGAGATGTTGATGTTCGTTTTCAAAGTCCACCGGTATAGAGTCCAACGATTCTTTCCAACGTTCATCTGCTTTCTTTGCTTATCGTGCTTCGTTTAACCAAGTCCGTGTACTTGATATTATACCGGTGTTAACGTGGCTCATCGTGATCTCTACAGCAAAGGCGCCGAGCCAGAGTTCCGCAGCCCGAGGGTCAAGCTACTCTGGGACCGGTGGAGGCACGTCTGGATGCTGGCGTGGGAACGTCAACGCCGGCTCCAAGATAAATACAATTACATCCAGGAATTGGACCGTGTCGCGAACTTCAGCTGGGAGGATTGGAGGAAGAGGGTGAGTGGATCCAGCATCTGTTAGGTTGGAGGAGAAGTTCTGTCGTATTTTAAAGAAAACATTTGAATCAATTTATAAAATTGTTGCTGCAAACTTACCTGCTTATTTAAAATACGACAGAACTTTCCCACAACCTAACATTTCACACAGCAACCTCTATTAAGAGTCCTGGATCTTGTTATCGACCATTATCCCTTGCAGTTCCTGAAGTTCATGAACCACAAGAAGTCCAGGCTGACGGACCTCTTCAGGAAGATGGACAAGAACAACGACGGTCTGATTCCTCGCGAGGACTTTATCCAAGGAATCATGAACACCAGTCAGTGCTCCGGTTTTTTTCTCCGTTCTCTCGAGGCTGATTCAGCGAATGTACAAAACGAAAGTCGAAACAAAAGTAGTACAGTTCCAAGAGAAGCATAATTAATTTTATTTCTATTTTGCATTTTAATCGAGACATGAAGGTCACTTTGAGTTTCTTTATCGTAAAGGCATTTGACAGCTGAATCACCCTGTATACCAATCGCCAAAATTATTGTCTTCCCTATAACATCCGTTCTGACGAGACGCTTTCTTGCAGAGTTCGAAACGTCTAGATTAGAGATGGGAGCAGTGGCGGACCTGTTCGACCGTCACGGCGAGGGATTGATCGACTGGAAGGAGTTCATCGCAGCCCTGAGACCGGACTGGGAAGAACGCAGGACGTACAACGACACGGACAAGATCCACGACGAGGTGAAACGGCTGGTGATGCTGTGCACGTGTCGCCAGAAGTTCCGCGTGTTCCAAGTCGGCGAAGGGAAATACAGGGTACTAGAGAATCTCTGAAACGAGCCTCTAATCAACGCTTTTTACCTCCTGTGCAAATGAAACTAGGCAGACCGGAGCAGTATTAACCCTTGGCACTCGAGTGGTGACTCAGAGTCGGCACTAAAAATTGCTGTACCATTATTGAAACTATTATATCAATTCCATATTCATACAAAGGAAAAAGTTAATGTAGAATGGAATTATTCTAGGTCGAAAGAAATGTTCAATTTTCGAGTTAAAATAGCTCCGAGTGCAAAGGGTTAACGTTATCAATTAACTGAAAAGCCTATTGACAGCCTAGCAAACTTGCAGCCGGGGGTAAAGCCGTTGAAATAAGACGTCACAGTGTCGAGCACAATTCTGACAACGTTTTATTCGCAGTTCGGTGACAGTCAGAAGCTGCGCCTGGTCCGAATTCTGCGATCCACCGTGATGGTGCGAGTTGGCGGAGGCTGGGTAGCGCTGGACGAATTTTTATTAAAGAATGATCCTTGCCGCGGTGAGTATTTCACCCGTCTGGTCACTCTGTCTCTTCTCTACTCCGTTACCGTCGAATACTCGAATCGCTGACTATGAAACGCGATGAATCCGTGTCCGAACGTGCTACACCGAGCAAAATGAAACCAGTCCCCGGGATCGGTCCCCGACACCCGCGGCCCTCAGATCTCCCTCCGACGAGTCCCTAGATCGACCGTCTATCTCGACTCGCAACGGTGTCTCACCATCCCGTTCCCATTTCTCCCCCTTTGAAAGAGGCAGCTAAACGCGTTTACATGTTTGTTTCGCCGATTAGCGACGCGTGTGGGATTTCTTTTCGGCCCGTTTTGCTTTGTTTCTCCGTTGCGTCGCGTGGTTTGCCGCTTCCGAGGATCAACTTGCGGGCAAGCTGCTTCCTCGATGATTTCTAAAGCACATGAGAATTGTTTCTTCGCGTCCACAACATAGATAACAAAACAACAGATGTATTGGTTCAAATTTTTTAAGAAATTACTTCGGTTTGGGTTGACACAGGTATCACCGACAGACAACGACTTCGACCGATAAAGACTTTAGTTGTCAGCAGTATTAGTCGATATTAACATCGTTTGACAACGACGTTAGCTGACTACGTCCAATTCTTCTTATAGCGTAATAATTATATTTTTATACAAAAGTAACAGTGTCAGTGCTGAATAGTTAAAGAAAGAAATGTCAGCACAATCTTTAGAAACGATGTTACTATCGAATAATACTGTAGTCGATTAAAATTGTCAGCTAAATTCTCGTCGACGGTCAAAATCATTATTGACCAAAGTTATGGTCTGTGAAAATTGTGTAGGTGATTTTCATGGGACCCCCATCGCGCGAGTCGCTCTATTAAGGAAATAATTGTGATCAGAGAGCAAGCAGCTTCTCCTCAGGTTCACCCTCTTTCGAGTGTTCTTTTTCTGTTCCCGTCTACGTACCCTTCACCCCGATTCGCGTTCATTCCATCGCATCGACCGCTGCCTCGGTAACACCTATTCATCCGCGCAATACTTTACTCGCGTTCATCCGCGTCGAAACGCACGCGCGCGCGCGCGACCATTCATCTTTCTCTTCATTCACATTTTCTCCCGTTGGTGCATTCTCTCGCGTGCGTGTACGATCTCAGCTCCTGAGGTACGATTTTGTGAGCGTGACTAATCAAGATTAATCCTCATTAACCGACCCCTGGACCGTTGCTAACACACACGCGCGCGCGTAGGCGGACCTTCGCCGAGGCGTGGATCTCACCTGTAATCGCTAGGTTCCGTGTTTTGGGCTTTATTACATACTAATTCGCGAGCGGGCCGCCGCTCTTCGCGAGCTTCTTTGTGTTCCGTTGAATCTTCGGAGCGTTGGCATTTTTACGTCGAAAAATTTATACAGTATGTCCGTTTTAAATGTCTACGCGTGATTATTTCCGAGTATCACGGGTATAAAAAAAAGATTTCAATCGAAAGTTGTATCGCGGGGAACAATCGTGGTGATTAGATTGCGGATGTTTATGCGTTTATGGCTTATGAAAATTTTCAGAGAAGGCTAGACTATAAAATTCAATAGAATTTTGTACAATTTTTATTTATTTTGGATCCACTAAGGCTGGTCCTATTAAAAATAGGATTTTATTTAATTCCACTTTCTTAAAATCTGTCTACAAACATTGGAAAATGCATAAACATTCGCTATAATAGGACGCGCGTCAAGATCTCATTTCAATTTTTAAACCCTATATTTTTGGTTGCAGTATTTCTTAACCCTTTGCACTCCTTTGTCGAGTGCGACTCGACACCATGGAAAGAAAAATGCAAATAAATCGAGTTCTTATATGTATTTGGTCCTTCCTCTGTTTATTTAATTGTCCTATTTTTTAGTTGAAAGCAAAAATATAAATTACTACAAAGATTAATAAATTCCCGTTCCAAGCAAATTTCAAATAAAAAACACTTAAAATAGCAGGGAGTTGTCGGCAACGAAATTGAAAAATAATTCGGAGTGCAAAGGGTTAATTGTCGAGTTCTTAATTTTGCAACCAACATGTCACGCGCAATTCAAAGAAGTTATTGTAATTTATTTTTTTAATCGTTGGATAGTAATGAAGGTGCCTAAGGGCTCGGAAGGGTTTCTTAAGATTTATGGTTTTATGGTTTACGATGGAAGCTCGTTTGTGGGGCGGTCCGCTCGACCGTTGAGCCACTAGAGGTATTTTGGTATACATTAGGAGAATCGTATCGCTTGTCATTTAGCCTACTAATAACGTTGACTGGTTGATCCTCTGTCCCACGATCCTCCCGCAAGGTCACCATTGTTCTCCATTCCTCCCGTCCCAGAAATCGATACATCTCGTTTGTCACTCACGCACCACTCTGCCGACGTTCAACCCCCCTTAATACTCCGATATTATATCTCTCTGTCTCACGTGTACTTGGATACGCATTCGAGTTTCTCCATTCATTGACTTTATTGCATGCCTTCGTTCGAACTTAACAAAGAAAACATATCATTAAAAAAGAGAAACGAATAACGGACCAATCGCTAAACTCCTCAAATCGTGATTAACCCGTTAAGTTTTTCTAATGCCGATACCGGACCCTAACAAACCGGAACAACATGAGGGTTGGTGTCCGCTCGGTGAGAATCTTTTTATATGGGAATAATTGTTCTTCGTGGCCCGTATGTTTACAAACGATAAATCTAATCTAGTAACTAGACTGCGGATCTCTATGCATTAAAAAAAATATAAAATTTAAAAAATTCAAGAATGTTGTATTGTTGCTTTTAATATAACAAAGTCGTTAAGGGATGAAATCATTTTTTTATGTTATTCCTGCTGGCCACAACCAATGCAGAATATCTTTATTTTGCATAAAGATCCGCAGTCTACTCGTAACAATTCAGTCCTTGATCGGCCCATCTGAAAGGTGGACGAAACAGTGATTACCGTACTGGCCACGAAATCGTCGTTTTCGTATATCCTGCATGTGTTCGTGTTCATACGTTTGCTTCCTCGCAACAAGTCCGTGTCGCTGTACGCGTGCGTGTGATCGTAGTTTCGAGTGTGTGCAGAAATTCTGCGTGTAAGCGTGCGCTTGTGTTGCGTGTGTTTACGCGTGTGCTCGCTCGCGCCCGCGTTCAATTTGCATGATTACGTTGTTGTTCTAACTTCGCGCGCGAAACCCTTTGACGATTGAATCGCGGTCGCGTTGTTCACTATCTCTCTCTCTTTCTCTCACACGTCATTATTTCCCTTGATCACTGTCCACTTCATCACTTGTCGGTTCGATTACGTTCGTTTCCTTGTATGTAGAAACCTGTTTGATACCTTTGATCGGATATCGCCCCGCCGACGATGACGTTCCAAGCTAACACGTCCCAAGCGTTTGTGCTCCGAATGTAATGTGCTCTTTCAGTACATTCTCTAGACTGCGGATCTTTATGCATTTGTAACGTGCACAAGTTCATTTATATTTTGAAATTTATATTTTGAAGCACAGTAACATTTTTAATTCAATCTTCCTGTAGAGAGGCTTCTAACGAGGGGTATTTTTCGCGCGTTTCGATTCTTAGTAAACGATCTATGAGAATGGAAAAATGAATAATGATCCGTTGACTATTCTGCTCAGTAGACTGAGAATTCAGTAGTCGGGGAATTCGGTCTTCTGAGAGTGTAGTATTTTGTGATCTCAGTATTTTCAGAGTGCATTACTTTGACAGCTCCGTATATTGAGATCTTAGTATTTTGAGAGTGCAGTACCTTGACAGCTCAATATATTGAGATCTGAGTATTTTCATAGCTCAGTCTTCTGAGAGTGTAGTATTTTGATATCTTAGTATTCTGAGATTGCAGTACCTTGATAGTTCAGTATTATTCAGTACAATATTCTGAGAGTACAGTACCTTGAGAGTGCAGTACCTTGAGAGTGCAGTACCTTGAGAGTGCAGTACCTTGAGAGAGCAGTATCTTGAGAGAGCAGTACCTTGAGACTGCAGTACCTTGAGAGAGCAGTACCTTGAGAGTGCAGTACCTTGAGAGTGCAGTACTTCGAGAGTGCAGTACCTTGAGAGTGCAGTACTTCGAGAGTGCAGTACCTTGAGTGCATTACTTTGATAGCTCAGTATATTGAGATCTTAGTATTTTGAGAGTGCAGTACCTTGACAGCTCAGTACATTGAGATCTCAGTATTTTGATAGCTCAGTCTTCTGAGAGTGTAGTATTTTGAGATCGTAGTATTCTGAGAGTGCAGTACACCTTGACAGTTCAGTATTATTGAGATCTCAATATTCTGAGAGTACAATACCTTGAGAGTGCAGTACCTTGAGAGTGCAGTACCTTGAGAGTGCAGTACCTTGAGAGTGCAATACCTTGAGAGTGCAGTGACTTGAAAGCTCATTTCGAGGTCTTATTTTGACAGCTCAGTATTTTGAAAGTGCAGTACCTTAAGACCTCGGTATTCTGTAAGTAACTTTGAGATCTCATTATTTCGAGAATGCAGTGCCTGGAGACTGTCCGATAATTTATAAATCTGTGAATTTAAAGCATTGACAGTCGACGAGAAATGATTAACAAAAAGGCTCGGAACGTCGGCGTCGCATTCGCATGCCATCCTCCCCAGTCGCTCGACTAATTGGTCGCGTTGCGTAATAATTAACGGGAAATCAGCACCGACAAAGATCATTATCTCTTCTCATCGTAACCATGTATCATCGAGAAGTCGACCAATGCAAATCAAAGCGGTTTTCACATGGACACACCGACTCCCACATATGATTTATTATCTACGACTCCGACACCCGTTGTTTTACACCCCCCTCACACCCAGCCGAACTCTTTCGACCGATACAATCGTTCTATAATACACTGTATTTTTTTGTCTCTTTTTTTGTCTACCACCGTACACTCGCACACAAACATACCGTGTACGCCGCTGGCAACGCTCTAACAAACTCTACTCGCTGTACTATCGCCGCTATTTTTATCTGCGCTACCACCCCCCCCCCCCTGTATCTCTATACTACTATCTCCAACTTTATCTCCGTGCTGAGAAAAAAAATCTCGTATCGACGCTCTTTCTTTCTCTGGTCGATTCTACGCTGTCGATAACCGCGCATGAACGCTCTCTCTGTCACAATCTGTAAATTACTTCCCGCTTCACTAACGACCCTTTGATCGCTCTGATTTGTATTTTTACGCCAACTAACTTGCTATAAAATCGAAAAAAAAATCTCTCGGTTGCCCGTTAATTATCTGCTCTCTGTACATCGTGTATCTGTCTTCTCCCCTGTCGCTGTATGCTCTACCTTCTTCTTCTTCTCTACCTCTCTATCTGTCTCTCTCTCTTTGCCTCTGTATTATGAAATACATTATTCTCTCTCACTTTGCCCCCTCTCGCCCCCGTTTCTAAAAACAAAAATCCCGCGCATACATGTCCTGTAACGGCTTCCTTCTAACTTGCGTGCACGCAACACACCACTGTAGCCAAGGGAAGAACGAATATCGAGCTGCGAGAGCAATTCATACTGGCGGACGGGGTCAGCCAGACAATGACTGCGTTCAAGTCGAAGCCGAGCCCGACCTCCACGTTGCAGCGTACGCAAATCTCATCCGCAAATGCCGGACCAATCACCAAGGTAACGCCACCAATCACTCAGCTCCCTCTTATGGATCGTGATCGAGGGCGTAGATGATCCACGATGACCACATCGACGCCACCGATCACGATCTATCCGAGGGACTCTCTCGTTATCTCTCACTCTCTTTCTGTCTCTCACTCTCTTTCTATCTCTCTATCTCTTTCGATCCTCGTTATCGGCTACTCTAATCGAAGAGGCCCTGGATCGTTCGTTGATCCTTTTTTGGTACGATCTCTCTAGGCAAAGCATTTCGAAGAATCATTTCTTAACCCTTTGTGGTCCGAAGGGTTCTTCAGACCTCGCTCATAGAATTTAATTTTGCTCCCATACGAAGCTAGGGAGTATTACAATTGTTATTATACAAGGTGAACCATGAATCGTGACCAGAGATTACTCTGTTATTAGCAGTCCGATCGAAAATATTTTTATCTCATACAGTGATAAAAGCATTAATATTCCGACGCTCTGAAGAAGACGATAACTTTTTTAATATTTGACTATACTATTTGAACTTTCTTGGGAAGCTAGAGCAGTTAGTTTACTACAGGATGTGGAAAGAAATTTTTTAAAAAAAAATTGCAATTGAAAGGAATTGTAGAGAAAATACTGAAAGTTGCATTTTACAAACTTTTTTATGTGGGACTATATTGAGAGTTTAAAGAGTACGTTTCGTAGATCTGTATCAATTAAACATGTTCTGAAAATTTTATCGAAATCGGTCGACGTTGCAATGAGTTACAAACGTTAGAAGATGGTCGAAATTGCAGTTTTTCACGATTTTCATCTTTCAATGCCTGTCATTTCTTCACGCATCAACCGATTTCGATGAAACTTTCGCAATGCATATAATTGACACAGATCTACAAAAGGTATTTTTTTAAATTTTCAATACAAGTCCACATAAAAAATTGTGAAATGCAACTTTTAGTATTTTCTATACAATTCCGACCAATTGCAATTTTTGAAAAACTTTCTTTTCACATCCTGTAGTAAAGTAACTGCTCTAGCTTCCCAGAAAAGTTCAAATCGTATAGTACAATATTAAAAAAGTTATCGTCCTTTTTAGAGCGTCCGAATATTAATGCGGTTCACTGTGTAGCATGGTGTGAAAAGAGCTTTGAATATAGCAAATTTTTTGTAAAATAAGAATACTTGCCGAATTCGCCTTGAAATCCTCTAACAAATTGCCGTAAAGAAATTATCGGTGTATTTACAAAAAATTGAATGTGACCTTGAAAAATCATGAAAAAAAAGAGTTGACAAAAAGTTTGCTGTAATCACGTGAAAGCTCTCTTGAAACCATGCTATATCTGATAAAAACATTGTCGATCGGACTGTTAATGTCAAGATTGTGGTATTAGTGACAATTGTAATATAAATGTTAAATAAGTAAAAATGTCGAGTCTGAATCGAGAGGGCCGGAAGGGTTAAGGTTCGCCAGGGGAAGATCTCTTTTTATTCATTCTAGATCAATCCGATTCTCTGTCTCCCAAAAACACTCTCGGAGTTTAAAAAATTTTTCGAAATTGATGCATTTTCCATAACATCTCGCAAGGTTACAGACGATCTCACCAGCCAGAAGAGAGCAAAGTCGAATATAATTTCTATCTCTTTCTATCTATCTACCTTTCCCTCTCTCTCTCTTTCTCTCTCTCACTGTCTTTCCATGGTCTTGCCTAGTCGAAGATCTCTCTCGCGGACACGATGGGGGTAAGTACAAACCGCGAAAGGCCTCGATTTTTCAAATTCGCATGCGAGCATGTCAGCTTAGAAGACCGGTAGCAATATCGTCGCACCTAGAGCTACCCTCTCAGCACCTCTAGGTAGTCGCTTCAAAGTCACCGAAAAACCCCTCGTGCTCCCCGGTTCTCCGTCTCACCCCATTTCTCACCCCCCGTTTCACCCCTGTACTCCACTCCACGACACCCGGTCCCTTTCAGTTTTCAGCCCCCGCACACACCCCACAGCCACGCAGATTTGCGTCTTCGGATCGGGATCTTAGATTTTCGTGCCGTGAGTCGGCCCCCGCCGCCATCTTGGGGGCCCTATAGTCACCTCAGGAGATGCGATTTCACGAGACTGTCTCTCTGTGTATCTACTGTCTCCCAGGGTCGGGCAAAGTCGATCAAACGTCGCCATTCTACCGCGAAATCTCACGCGGACCTACGTTCCTCTGGACGATCACGAAACATCCATTGCAAAAATTAATGTCGAGTCAAATCGACCAAATTTCCGCCAAACACTTTAATTCAGCTCGTGGGAAACTGGATTTATTTTAGATTCGGAAATAAAGTAACAAAAATGTTCTTATTCGTGGTTCAACTTCACCACAAATTTTTGATCTTCTTTCATATAATCTTGTAGATTTTGTCGAGGACATGCCAGAAATCCAAGTTTCAACGTTAGGAGTTCACTGGTTCGAAAGTTATGCCTGTTTAAAGCTGCACAATGCCCTTATCTTTCCAACTTTAAACATGCATAACTTTGGAATTCCTAACATTAAAACTTGGATCTTTGATATTGTCTAATCAAAATCTATAAGATTACATTAAAAAAGTGCAAAATTTGTGGTCCCATAAGGTGAGGTTCAATCGAAGATTGCCAGTCATTCACTTTCCATTACAGTCGATTATAGAATGACTCGCTCTCGAACCAATTAATTTTTCAATTTCGAGATCGATCATCTTTTTCGAGATTATCTCATCAAAATCTACAAGATTATATTTTAAAAGGTCCAAAATTTGTGGTCCCATAAGGTGAAGTTCAGCCCCCTGTGATGTACATTTCAAATTCTTGAAGGTTGCCAGTCATTCTCTATCCATTACGGTCGATTATAGAATGACTCGCCCTCGAACCAATGCATTATTCAATTTCGAGATCGATCCACGAGAACGTCAAGTTCGCGGAATGTTTCGCAGTGCGGTGATTTGCCCGGCTCTGGTCTCTTTCCGATTCCGTGATGATCACGGACGTCCGGCGGAGAGATCCCGAGGATCTCGAGGATCGCCGCGTCCTCAGCGAGAGGGGATCCTTCGAGCAGGATCTTCGCGATCGTCGATCGGATCGGCGGATCGCGACCAGGATTGCTCGAAAGGTTCTTTGCCCGTTGGTATCGTCCAAGGACCGAGTGCGAGAAACGGTTCGGCGCGCGCGGGATCGTTGGCGCATTGTTCCTTAAACTTTTCGTTTGTGGTGTAGCGGAGGAGTTTATGAGCCAGCTGACGCCGATATTTGAGAGTTTGAGGCAAAAGGAGGACCTCCCGTGCTCGTATCCCCTCCACATGCACGCCCCCTCTTATCATTGGGTAAATAAGAAAACTCTATTCTCTGAATTCTGCTGTCGTTGGTGTGACACACGGTGTATACCCCAGTATATAATAATTAATCATTTAATATTTTGATCTACATATACATACATACATATATATATTTATTACGTCTACTTTTTCTGTGTATCTTCTGCTGCGTTCTTGTCATCGTTTTTTATTATATTTTTTTTTGGTTTTCCTCTCTCTCTCTCTGTGTATCTCTCGCTCTCTGTTTACGCAAAACTCGCTGTTTCACCGAGTTGTTTGGTCTTGAGTTTCTCTAATTATTTGTTGTTTGTTTCTCTCTCATCTCCGACAGTTTGTTCCGTTTTATTTTCTGCGCTTTACGTTCCGCGTTATCGTGCGACGACCGATGGGACGCGTGTTGTTGCCTCGTTTCTGTTTTATCAATCACAGATCGATCATACTCCGATACGATTCTCGATTTTCCGGGTACCGGACACTCGGATCTCGACAAGATCCGTAGCTTGGATCGAGGATCGTGCATGCGGTAGAACTGGTAGATTAGATCAGCCGTGCGTACCTGCTGCACGATCAAACTCGTTTTTATCCAGTCTCGCTAGGTGCATTCTCTCGAATCCGATCGTACATAACCTCATTCGAATTCGTCGCGTTGACGCGGAAGTGCGTCCACGGCCGTCGACGCCGGGAGCATTGCACCGTGGATGTTGACACCCTCTGTGGAATGCACTGGATGCACTCACAGCAGCACCTCGATAACCAGAGTAAATGTTTATGGAGAAATCTCTTTAGAGATCTGCAGAAATCCAATCGAAAGAACAATTTCATTAGACAAATGCTCGAGAGATTTTTATAATCGCAAGAATCGGACAGTTTCGCTCCGCACACGCGAGAACATGGCTTCTCGTTGTCGCACAGTGCATTCACCAAGGAACGATCGAAAGAAATCAGATGCATCTATTCTCTCCGCGAGAAGATGGCACAAATTTAATGAGGTACCACTTTTAAATAGCGCGGTAAGGATCAGTGTCGCCAGAATGAATACTTTCTCCCACTCTATCTCTCCCCTTCCCCCACTTTCACTGTCGCCACTGAGAGGGGGTAACTGTACTCCCCTCGATTCGAGTCGATTCCCCTGATCTGGCGACACTGAATAGGGACATTCCCTAAAATTTTCATAATAATTTAATATTGCCCCCAATAATATTAAACTTTCATAATAATCAATATAACACGCGGATTTTTATGAAGTTTATACAGGATATAGATTGTTGAAGAATATTCGACATATATTTCCTTTCTAGCCGCTGATATTCATGTTAAGGAGGGGGTAGACTCGTTCTTCCAGGATTGCGAGGTTGCGGGATGTGCATTCGCATTTCTTGATAATGCGAAAATGGAGTTTTTTGACACTTTACCTATCGGGAGCCTATTAATACGATTTTCAGTAATTGTGATGTACCAAAAGAAAGCATACAGGGTGTCTCAAAATTCCTTCAACATCCGGAAATGGGAGGTTCCTGAGATCATTTGGAGCAACCTGATTTGATAGACATACAGGGTGTCTCAGCTGAAGGAGACCGCCTAAATATCTGCTTTATTTTAAATATACAACTTACAGTAAGTTCAAATGTAATCCTAATATCATCCTACAATTTTATCACATTTTTTGGTACTCAAGGTCATCTAAAGATAATGACTTAAGCATATTCAAATGTATTTTTTCAGCCGCTACAAGATGGAATAAAAAAAAGATTGTTCTTCTATGACGTTATAAATATTTTTTGTGCCATTAAAAATAAAGGAGATATTTAGGTGGCCTCCTTCAGCTGAGACACCCTGTATATTTAATAATATCACTTTTGCAATCCTGAAAACGAGTCTACCCCCTTAAGAGGGAGAAGATCCTATTTTTTAGGGTCTAGGACAACGATTTATTTTTAATTTCATTTATATATTCAAATTCATATATTTAATAATACCACCCTTGCAATCCTGGAAACGAGTCTACCCCCTTAAGAGGGAGAAGACCCTATTTTTGAGGATCTAGGACAACGATTTATTTTTAATTTCATTTATATACTCAAATTCATATTATATATATTTAATAATATATACATATAATATAGCTATCTTTTCTGTGCCATCTTCTCGAGGACGATGAACACACGATGCTGAACACCGCATGAAGTTTCGCTATAGTGGCCCCCTCCCCTGTTGGATCTCGTGGTCCGATTTTTCCGATGATTTCCGGCACGCGACAGTAGACGGTTTATTCTTTGGTTGCCATTGATGATATTGGATGCCTCTGAACGATCCCCTATCCCCCGTAGAACGAACCGGGATTCTTTGTAGCCCGGTCGAAAGGACGATTGTCATCCTCCGCGTCGGCGAACCGGAGGAAAGATCGGCTCCCCAAAGCAGTGTCGCCAGATCGAGGAAATCGAGGGGAATATAGTTTACCCCCTCTCTGATAACCAGATTAACACGTGATCAGTCTTAGAGGGGGATATTGGAGTCATAGACTTATAGAGATGGACTGAGCCGCCTTACGGGCCAGTTCAGGCCTTTGGGACACAGGGTATCCCAAAATTGCAAAAATGACCGCTGCGGCTTCGTTTAAGAGTTATTAACGAAAAACACACTGATCAGCTACCTACATGCGCGTTGGCACAGTCGGCCAATTGACAGTTGGCGCGCCGCACACTGGGCAATAGAAATGAGATAGAGCGATGAAATCTTTTTTAAATTGAAGCTGAAACTTTGTAGAATATGGGAAAAATAGGGAGATTATGGTACGAACTTTTTTGTAACCATGATAAAATTCGTTAAACTTGTACAATTTCAAGAAAATTAGCTCTATCTCATTTCTATCGAAAGTTCTTTGATTTTGTCGCCGATTTCGTCCGAATTGCCCACTGCGTCGCGCCGGGCCGACTTTGCCAACGCGCGTCTAGGTCGCGCTCCGATTGGTCAGTGTTCCTTGTTAATAACTCGTAAACAGAGCCGCGGCGACCATTTTTGCAAAGGAAAATCGCTTCAAATGACCTCAGGAACCTCCCATTTCCGAGAGGCGAAGGAATTTTGGGACACCCTACGTACGAGTCTATGGTCGGGGTATGCTCATGGTGCTGGAATGGGATAGTGGAAGGGGAAAAGGAGGAGAGAGGAAAAATCGACCAGTTTCGGTCGATTCTGGCGACACTGCGCCGAGGAGATGGTTCGAGACACGAGGATGTCGATCCGTTCCTTATTCAAAGATTCGCGTTCCGAACGGTTCCCGCGAATAGACACGGTCCGCGGATACGGTGTACTGCTGTATCGATATGTGCATAACGATCTCCTGTATTGCTGTATTGGTGCGTGCATAGTGGCGTTGATCGGAGATACTTCGAATCACCATAAGCTACTCTATCTCTCCCAACTTCCTCTGGTAAGTTTGCATGGATCTTCTTCTTTGTTTTGTTTATTTCATTTTGTTTTCTCTCTCACACTGGTTCTAATAGAAAGTAAAACACGCTCTCTTCGACCTGTACACGATCACCACTGTTCGTATCGAGCCGCGATCGATCGATCCCCTCGATCGGTCTCTGGTTCGCGCAGCGGCTGGCGTTTCAAGGTTGCAAACGACCGAGCAGTATATCATAAGACTCTTCGGCGACGCTGTCGGCGCGAGGCGGATCTTCTCTCGGGAAAAATTATATTGTAGGATCTCGATATCGATCGAATTTCTTTCCGGGAAGATCTTGTCTCGCGGATCGACGCGGCGCACCCAACAGCCGATAAACGACTCTCGCTGTTTGCCTGTTTCTCTGCCTACTTCTTCTCTCTCTGTCTCTACTCTACGCATTTCTATAGATCATTGCCGTGACCGCGGCTTCAACTAACGTTTCTGTCGCGTAGGTGAGGGAACGAAGCGCTCGAAGCGTTCCCATGGGACAGTCCAGGGCGTCCCGCTCGTCCTTGAGCGCCGGGACTCCGGACAGCCTCAGCGACAACGAGAGCTCCTTCAGGATTGGATCCGCCAGGAAAACCAGCACGCCTTACAGGAGCACCATCACCCCTGGTAAGCACTCTTTCATCCCCAAAAAATAATTGGTAATACGTAGACTGCGGATCTTTATGCATTTATAGCGAAATTGGGTAGACGAAATTCAATATTGTTGGAAAATTTTGGAAATTGAAAAATTAATTGATTAATTATAATTTTAACTCGAACACCTAACTATTACAATCGCTACTATTACAATCATGAAAAATACATGTTAATATGCAAAAAAGATACGGTGACGTTGAAGAAACCGTTAAAATGACCTTCAAAGTATTTTTTTTATTACCACCTGATGCCCGCCTTAAAACCATGTACATCCTATTTAGTTATTTTTTCTTACTTTTAATAGTAGCGGAAATAATTTGGGTGTTCGAGTTAAAATTAACATTCAATTTGGTTTCTATTTCTTGCAATCGATGCAGACAATTTTTATTTTGCATAGAGATCGATCCGCAGTCTAGTAATACGCTAAATCGCCTAAGGCATGTTAGAAAAGGTAAAGGACACCCAACAAAGTATTAAATAATTATATGGAAGGTATAATTTTTATTTTATAACTTGAATCGATAAAGTGTTCCAATATTTTTGTGACATGAAATTTGCATTTCAAGATATTTCTTTTATACTAACGCAATTATTGATTAGAAACAAGCCGTTTTTTAGGAATACGTAGTTTATACTGTACTTTAACGTACTAATATTTTCTACTTTATATAATCATTGAATTTGCAAGGATAATTCCATCAAAAATTATTAAATGAGTTGCTTCATTCAAGCACGAATTGTTGTAAAAATTGTAAGAAATTTAAATAAATTCAGTATTGTGATTTTTATAAAACAATGTATAGCAGTCGCATTTTATGCTCGGTACGGTTACTGTTAATATAATCCAACTCAGTTTTGTACATAATTGCATATCCACTCAAAATACACAGCTTAAAATTCAAAATTATATTGCGTCCCATATTTTCGTGATCGACTGCATATTAATCACAGTGTATACATATATGTATTACTTACATATATTAAAGACCGATGTATATATATATCGATCATATTCTGGGTCGGCACAAAAAATTACTTGTCTGTTCAAACAAAATAGCAATCAAGACAACATATTATCTCGACTATTATTTTTCGAATAAATTATTCGGATAATTCCCGAGTCTAATACAAGTCCCATTTCAGGAGGTAGTCGCCCATCGAGCAGGCCAGCGTCAAGACCAGCATCCAGGCCAGCGTCCAGGCCTACCAGCAGACCAGGCAGCAGACCTGCCTCGAGACAGGGTAGCAAACCACCAAGCAGATACGGCTCCACGCAGTCTCTCGACAGCACAGGTACCCTATCACTTCAATATCCACTAGACTATCCCAGAACGTCTCCTGATAACATGCCAATTATTCCCAGACGATTCGACGAACCAAAGTCGCATACCGCGCAGAACACCGGTCAGCGGTACAACGGGAAACACGCCAACCTCGAGCAGACACAACAGCATGTCAGGAAAAAGGCTTGGAACGCCTGTGAACGGCTCCAGTTCACGACCGAGGACGCCCACCGGGCTAGTTAGTCCAGCCAGTGGCGTGTCAGCGAGGTTCGTAGTCCACTGCACTTCCCGCAGAAAAGAGAACTGTCGAAATGACCAATACTTGAGGACTAACTTGCATCTTGAAGATAGATATTGATGAGTTTCTCGCATCCTACTACGTGGTAGAGATTAACGAGGATAGTATGCTGGAGGATTAACGGTACCTTTCGATGGCGAACCCCGTGGGGCAATTGAAAGCTCGATTAGACTGATCTATTGGGTTGGGAAGAAAGTTCGTAGCGTTTTCAAATTAAGAATCGAAGATTAAATTAAGGTATTTATTCATCTGTTTATTCAATAACACGAGAAGTTACCTCGAAAATTAATAGAACAGAATGGAACATATGTTATTGAATAAATCTATGAATAAATATCAGAATTTTAGCTTCCAATTTTAATTTACACACGCTACGAACTTTCGTTCCAACCCAATACCAAGGACTATAGTCTGTTCAATGAGACGAGGCTCTTCTCAGATGATTAACAAGTCTTCTTTTTTTCTGTTTTTTAAAGACGTGCGAAAAAAATACATTTTCGTACACCCCGGATAGAGGTTGTGGGATTCGGGGGACACAGGTGTTCGGTGTCCCCAATACCCACTAAAAAAAACGCACGTCTAGGACTTTATAAGCCCCTTTCTCTCCCTCCAATGCCCTTAAGAGCAGTCAGGGCCCCACTATTTGTATTTCTCCTGACTGTCTTATGACTCGGGCTCTATCCACTCCTGTTCTTGGCTCATAGATGATTAACAAGCCTCGTCTCATTGGACGGACTACAATGCAATAGTCTCGCAGGGTTTACCATCAAATCGTATCCTAATCTCTACGTTTAGGTGCATCGTGACGTATTCGCATCCAAGCCGGATCGTGCACGATGATTTATATGTATTTTCAGTCCCTCGGCATTTTATACCCCATCTTTATTTGTTTTCTTTTCTTTTTTTTTGATTTTGTATTACCTTTCGTTTCTAATTATTCGAGAATCACGAGTTCCACTCGCGCGAGAAAGCAGAACAGGCGCGTCCGAGAGCTGTTCTCAGAGACGACACGGGATAACGTATAGATCGCTATAGATTGTTTTTAGAGCCCGGTTCTCCAACGCATATTAACGCACTAGGTCCAAGCGTGTCGGTTTAACGACGATTAACATAAGTCTGGTTAATAACATGTTTTTAGGTTCGGCACGATCCATAGAGCTTCGAGCATTCCAACCCTGACTGGTGTCGGCACACCGATCAGGTAAACCTAAATTAACGATTATCGGAGTCGAGGATCGGGTATACTCGCTTGCGCTTTTGACACGTCTCTTTGTACTACTGTGGCAGCGGGTTCTAACCACACGGTGTCTCGAAGCTAGTCTCCAAATTGATCCTCGAAAATAGAATGGCCGCGAAGAATCTTATATCGTGGCTTCCACAGAAAGTCCTGAATCGGTCACAGATCATCGCAAAATACCGTGGTTTCTACTGCATAAAATTAGAAGAGAATAGCAAAACCAGTTTTTAGTAACACGTAGCTCTTTATGGTAAAAATGGGTAAAGAATTGAAGAATTGAAGAGTTTAAGAATTGAAGAATTGAAGAGTTTAAGAATTTAAGAATTGAAAAATTGGAGAATTTAAGAATTTAAGAATTTGAGAATTTAAGAATTTAAGAAAATTATTTTCTACTTCTTGAAGTTATCAAAGAAGAAAAGAAATTTTTTCTCGATTCCAATTCCTTGCAATTTGTGTAGACAATTTTAATTCGTCGAAGTTGAACAGAATTCACGATACAGGATTTTTGCTCAGCCGCCTACGTTCGTAGCTCGCGAGAACTGGTGGAGATGGTTCGTTCTTTTCTTTTTCTCCGTCTCATTCTCATTTCCATCCGTTAACGTTGGGTTTATGGCTTTTTCGTTCTGGCTTTGGTTCCGTTTATGTTCGTGCCTTTTGTTTCCGCGGTTTGTCCCCCGCTCGTGCGTCGTCGATGTAACGACTATTTGTATTGATGATTGGTGATGGTTTAGCCACTCGAGGATCCCCGTGTACGTGGGCACGGATATAAAATCCCCGCAATCGACGACCAGCAATATATCCACCCATTCCATGCGAAGCAACGACTCGACGGTTTCTACCGATTCTACCGGGTATGGCCGAACTGTTTCCTCTGCTCTTAACACAGGCTATCTTTCTCTCTTTCACGCACTGTGTGCACACGCATCCTGCACGTCTAACCACATTTTCTTTCCGTGAAACCTGGTACAAACGTTCTCCCGTCCGGTTTGCTGTTTTCGTTTGCTTCTTTGATACGAGACGCTTCGACGAACCGGAATACGAATTCCAATCTATTGTCAGCAATGAAAATATTTGTACACATTGACCAAAAATTTATTCATTCAGTAGATTAGAAACTGAGAATCGAAAATTCATCTTGGTACACTTTTATCTGTTACAACTTTAGTGAATTCTATAGTAGTGCGAAAATTAACACTCGAATGGTGACCCTGAGGCGTCACTAGAAATTCTTAAGCCAATTTACTGTACCAAATTGGTTTTCAATCAATACATTACTCAAGTAACTAAGGTCAACTTTAAATGTATAAAATGAAAAAACTCATTTAACTTTTAATTACTCGCATATGGTATTTACAATCTCAAAACTTTAAATTTAGTGTTTCAAGCATGAACAGAGGTGTCAATCACGCTAGCAAATATTCATTTTGCATTAAAACAGTCATTGAAGGTTGAATATTCTGGATCCAAAGAACTATTCTGGTTTTGATGTTAGAATAGCTTAACTGCAAAGGATAAATTTTTAAACCTAAAATTGCGCGAGTCTTGCAGTATTGAAATATTCGTCGAAGCGTTCCCTTCTCACTGTTCCTTTCTCATGTCTGTCTCTACACGACCACTAACAAACCGAGCACCGCTCGGGACTCGTGACTAATCCTATGTCGTGTCTGTTCTCTAACACCAGGAGCAGCTCGATGTGTACGAATTCAGCGACTAACACCTCGTCGGCCGTCAAGCCAGATAGGTAATCCATCGTCTCTCGGTTTCTGATGTTGTGGTTTTGTTTTTGTACTGGGGGTTGTCTTCTGCTTGTTCCGGGAGGGGTGGTTCGCGCGAACCCGCGAACCAGACACGCGCCGTATCGACCAGGCTGCGTGTCCTCGTCGATCATCGTTCCAGATCGAAGTCAGGGACATTGTATCCAACCCTAACACCGATTACTGTATTAGCTCTTGTGTGGTCAACCAAAATGTACAGATTATCAAAAACCTTTCTGTATGTTACATGTTTGCACAAATTCTCATTACAAGACCATAAATTAAGACAGTAGAACCTCGATTATCCGGGCCTCTGATGTTCGAATTCTTTACCGTCTGAATTCTTTCCACAAGGAATTACTTTGCGTTAAAACAACAAAAATTTACTGCGCACTTCAATAAGGATTAAGTTCAGAAACTATGTAATTGTTGTATTATCCGAGCAATCATGTTCCACCAATTAGCACGGATAATCGAAGTTTTAAGTTAGCGCGTAAAGAATGGACATTCCAAGAAATTTTGTAATACTTTTTAGAGGAACATTAATAAATTGTTGAAAGAAATACAGTAAATGAGTACCCGGTTGACTGCACAAGGATTCTGATTGTTCGTTCCCTTCAACCGAAGACATTCGGTTGAAAAATGAGTGCCATTACAAGGGCTGTTGTAACAATCACAGTGTCCGTGGAGCATTTAATTAATCATACAGAGATTGTGGTGTTCGGATTGGACGTGTTCCGTGTCGGACATGGTCTGAAACATGTTTTGGTGGGTTCGCAGAACGAGAACACCGTCCAGCGGATCGAGCACGCCGCTACCACCGTCTCTGAAGCTGTCGAGGAAGCCGTCGGGCGCCTCGGACACGTCCGTCTCGACGCCGACCACCCAACGGAAGGGAAAACCAACGCCGATCGACCAACGAGCACCATTCCGATTATAGTCGCCGGGACATATTCGTATAGTCACGCGAACGAGAAGGCCAAACGTCGGCGGGGGGATCAGCGACCCGCGTAACGGGGATCACCGTCGACGCAACGCTTAGGATAATCTAATCTAATATATATACATAAAATCTATAAATATATATACATAAATCAATATCTATGTATATATATAAAAATATAAATATATGTAATAACGATTCGAAGCAGCGCGCGCGAGGACGCGACCCGGGGAGCACAGCCTAATCGACAAAAAATAAAAAATTAGCTACCGTTTTCGCTACCTAATCCGCGCATCGGCACTGCGCTCTCGCCGGGCGCGTCCCCACTGATCGAGTGTGAAAGAGCTTAACATTATGACCGAACTATTTTGTAAAAACGCGTAAAATCGCGCGATGAAAAACGGGAGTTGAAGAGATTGTAGGAGTGGACGCGACCGAGTTATGCGCGATCGCGATCCAAGGAGGAGAATCAATCGTTTTCGTCGCGAGAGGAAACAATACACGTTTCACACACATACATTGTGCGTGGAAAGATGTGTCATCGCGACGCTATCGTACTAGGGACACGGTGCGCGTGTCGGTTTAACAGATTTTTTCGTAAAGTTTCTTTACCCGTGACACAGAGAAACACATAGCCGAATAACGATTTATTATTAATGTAATTGTAACGCTGCGCTATCCAATAGAACTACTAGGTGTTCAGCCGTAACAATGAATGAGAGAGAGAGAAAGATAGAGAGAGAGAGAGAGAGAGAGAGAGAGAGAGAGAAAGAGATTTTGCGTGTTCTCCGCTGACTCGGTATCGTTTCACGTTTGTGCCGTACGATCGTGTTTCGTTCTCGCGAGACGCTCGTTCCGCCGAAGCCCGGGATCGTCGCGGCGGGAGCAAACGTCGGAGAAAAATCGAAAAGTTTGAGAACCGACGTGGAGAATGAGGGAAAAAGATGAGTGTTCACGTTCGACGAGAGGATAGACCATACACGTTGTACATATACATTGCTCGATTGCTCTCCGGCTCGGTGTCGCGACCGGGAACCACTCCGCGAATAAGACAGTTTCCTAGAAAAGACACGAGTCAACGCTACCCGCGACCGGATTGCCTTAAAAGTCTATCGCCGTGCCGCTTTCTGCGCGAATCGTACCTGCCTGCCGAGGCGAGCCGACCACCGGAAGTAGTAAACCGTAGCGACGCGTCCCGGGTAAATCGTGGGATCCAATAATGGGTAAACAATGGAAAGAGCAACGCGCTCTTCTGTCGTCAGTGTTCGTCGATTACATTTAAGTAGAAAAATGTGTCAAAAAGCAAAAAAGAACTTTATACTTCCGGTCATTCGTATGATCGTTTTACGTACACGCATACCATATATGTATATTATTGATAGCAACGTAGACGAATTGTTGTTAGATGCAACGACGCTGACGGCTCGGGAAACGCGATAGGGCCGCCACGCGACGGTGGAACGAGATCTATCTGGCTCGCGAGAAAAGAAAACGGCGTTTTTAATCTTCCCTTGTCGATTTTCTTCTGTTCTGTTCGTCTTTCTATCTTTTTCGTTTTCTTTTGTACTCTTAGAGTCGCGTTCACGCGAATAGCACGGACTCGTACCGATGATGATTGATGATGATGGTTATGATGGTGATTAGATGATAATGATGATACGGTGATTAATCTATTAATCTATCCCCTTAAATGTTAATCTCTGTTTTCGCTTTTACTTGAAGGTTTTGTATCGTCGCTACTAATTGCAGTGGAAAGAAACAAAAAATATACGCAAAACGCACACGCATTTGACACCAAACCGAACGGTCTACGACGAAATCTTGAGATCCCCCTTTCCTTTATTCCCCGAAGAGGATGGGAGTAGGACGACCAGTCGGAGAACGGTGATAATGTAAAAAACGTATCGTTTATTTTCTTGAATAATTGGAAACTCGTTATATCGCGAAAAACATCGTATTTACAAATAATCCTGTGCAAACTTAACGAGTCTATTTACAATAACAGATTCGTACGAACAGTAGCCTACGCGATAGAGTGTCGTGGTGTGCGTGTTCGACGGGAGTTAGTGCCGTGTTGCGTGGATCCATGGGACACGATCGATGGATCCGCGCGTGCTGTCGCGTCGGGACAGCCAGACTGTCCTCGCTCGAAGACGATTAGGCGATTCTTCGACGGATGGGTGGCCTGCTCCAGCGGTGGGCATTTTTCTCTCGATTGAGACAAGACCGTCCCCACCATAGCGCCCAGTATCCCCACAAGCATCTGTTACCATTGAGGAAGGCGCACGTTGCATGGAAGGGAGGTTGGTGGGGGAAGCAGGACTTTGAGGGGCTCCTACCGTGCCCACCTCGGCCAGGGTATTTTTATCCCCCGCTAGCATCCGTCGCATGCATGGAAGGGAGGTTGGTGGGGAAGGCAGGAGTTTGAGGGGCCCATCTCTGGGCCTGCACCATGAAAAAAATGTACCAAGCGAGCCGTTACTCGCGCTGCAGCCTAAGAAGCCGCGCCTTCAGGCCCGTCGCGCTCTTCTTGGTCTTGGCCACTTTGTTCTTGCTCTCGTACTTCTTCCGTATCTCCTCCATTCTCTCCTTCATGATTCGTTGTTGCTCCTTCTTCCAGATGTCCTGCGCGCGATCACCGAATTACCAGTAGAAGATCTCAGGAAACACTAACACTTACTGCGCCGTGAACCCGCACGCGAACCTTCCACGCCTAGTACCTTGAAGTCCTGACAGAATCCCAGCCAGAGGACGAAGAACGCGCTCGGGTCGGCCTGGTCCAGATTGGAGCCCTTCGGCGTGTACTGGTAGAACCGCATCACCGCCTTGAACTTGCTCCTTGCCTCCTGAAACGCCTCCTGCTCGTTCGCCAGCTCCGTGGTAGCCTCGTGCACGAAACTGTCCATCTTCGACTTGAACGGGCCCGAGGCTTCGGGGTCGGACTCCACCACAATGTCGCACTTCTTGGTACAAGCTGCGCACAAGGAAAACGATCCAGACTCGCAGTGGAGGAACCTTTCGGAGGAAGAGATCTCTTACCTTGCAATTCTTTGCGCAACCTCTCCAGCTCGCTCGTTATGTAGTCGAAGTTGATGTTGGAGGCAGCCTCGATGTCCGCGGGCTCGGGGACAGGCAGCGGAAAAGGCGACTCGAAGTTGTAATCCTTCTCCTGAGCCAGCCTCGCTCTCACCACGTAATGAAGTAAAGTAATACCGGGCACGTTCGACTTGACGTCCTTCAGCTTGCTCAGGATCTCGAGGCCGAATCCGTCCGCCTGTCCTCGAGTCCTGTTCCCGCCGTTCATGTAGTTCCCCAGCGTGAGGATCAACGCGATCACTTTTTTCAGAGAGACAGAGTTGCAGAGAAAGTCGCAGGTGGTCCTCAAGTTGGTCAGCTTGTTGGACACCGAGGAAATCGCGTCGTGGAACTCGGTCTGGAACATCAGGCAGGCTATCCTCTCTGAGAAGCAGTTTATACTGGACAGTTTCTTCAGGAACACCTCCGGCTGGTCCAGTGGTACGTCAGGATTCGTTTCCTCGAAGGCTTTTATGTCCTCCAATTCCTTCGCGGTCGGTCTCTGGAGCAGAATCCCGTTAATTCTTCGTACTCTGGACGAATCGCGAGTTCAAACGGTACTCACGATCTCGTATATCTGTTGGAGCGCCTCTAGGCTGACTACGTTCGTATCCAAGTTGTAGACCGCGTTCTCCACCTCGTAAAAGTCCACGTGCAAGCTCTTTTCCAGGATGCCCACGGTTTTCGAGCGCTTCGAGTCGAGGATCTTCGCTGGCTGCACCTTAGAAGGCTTCGTGGAATCGTCCGCCTTTCTCACAGGCTTTCGCTCGGTCACCTGACGCGAAAACAGACCGGCGAACTCTTTCATGTCCAGGTTTTTCTCTTCCTCTAGCTCCATCCACAGTGGTATCTACCAAGAGAATAGTATTAATCCTTCCTCTCGTCCTGCAGGCTCCTCCCATCGTTCAGCCCACGCCCCTACGCTCTTTGGGCTCTACATTGGGCGTGGCCGGCTCCGCTCCCGGAGACATTAGCCACGCTCCTATTTTCCAAACAGTCTACTCCCTCTGTGCTTCACAAGTTGTCTCTTAGCCAATAATTCGGTTAGACCCGAAAGTGCGAGTGAAATAACCTAATCCAGGGCTCGGAATTATATTTACTCGAGACCCATGTGTCTCACCTCCCGCGCGACCGGATCGAAGGGGCGGAGCCTTCGAAAATCAGCCGTCTCGAGTAAATATAAATAGCTTGCCGCCGCACTCTTTCCGAATTCCTGCCAGGAGGCAACTTGTGAGGCGCGGAGAGTAGGCGGGACTTACTTGAGCGGGGGCATCCGAAACTTCGACGGAACCACGTTCTGTCGGAGCAACCGGAACCAGTATCCTCGTCCAGTAGAGCGGCTTCATGGGCACCTCTGGACACATGGGTTCTTTTCTCATGCCTAAACGAGTAGGAGCGCACTGATCATCGCGATATCTCCCTTTCACGCGTCACGAGACACCCTGCGTCCTGATACTCACACGCTCTTGCCGCCGGGTTCCACCCGCCCACCGGAGGGGCGGGTAGAGGGCAGGGTCCTTGGGCGGATGAGAAGGCTCCCGGGGGAGGAGGCGGTCTGGGTGGTCCTCCCGGCGGTCCCATGCCTGGAGGAGGTGGAGGAGGCGGTGGTCCTCCGAGCATTCCACTGCCAGGTGGTGGTGGAGGTGGTGGCGGTGGAGGTCCTCCGAGAATGCCTCCCATGGGTGGCGGTTGAGGTATTCCTCCGATTAGTGGCGTGCAAGGGGGTGGTGGAGGAGGCGGTATCCCTGCTCCCATGCCGGACAACGACGGGGCTGGAGGTGGTGGCGGGGGAGGCGGTGGAGGAGGAATCGAGGAATCACTGAATCCACCTACAAGAGACGCGGCAAGGGATGGTAAAGGAGGAGGAGGCGGAGGAGGGATGGAGCTGTTCATCGGAGTTGGAGGTGGCGGAGGAGGAGGCGGAACGGAAGAAATAAGGCTGCTCGTGGGAGCGGGGGACGGTGGTGGGGGTGGAGGCGGTGGAATTGGTGGCGAAACTTCTGTTTCCCTGCTCAAAGGCTGCAAGGGCGGTAGTAAAGGAGGGGGTGGAGGAGGAGGTGGAGGAATCCCGGTTAACGAGGTTAGGCTCTGCGACGGAATCGACTGTGCCGCCAAAGGACACGGTGGCAATGGTGGTGGGGGTGGTATGGAAAACGTTGGGACAGCGGGATGTGGCGCGGGCATGCTGACAGGACGATCCAAAAACGGCGACGGAGGTGGCGGTGGTGGGGGTGGAGGAGGTGGAGCTACGCTCGAATGGGCGGGAGGAGAAAGTGGCAGTGGCGAAGCCGACATCGGCGACGCGCGAATGGTCCTCGTCGCCGCTTCGTTCTTCGCACCTTTCGCGAAGTTGTCCAAGCCATTACCAATCGCGGGTTCTTCGGGGATCGACTCCTGAACGCTGGACCTGTCCGATGCAGCGTCCTCGATGCTTCTCGGCCTGTCTCCGCCCCTTTGCTCCGGCAGCACGGTCAGAGGAGACGTCTGCGTCGACTGGCCCTGCACCGTTGTCCCGCCGGCGTTTCTACTTAGCTCCCGGAGCCGCTCGATCTCGCGTCTCAAGTTCTCCTTCTCCGAGTCGCTGCGGTCGCTCGATTCAATGTCCTCCTAAAAATCGTCCTCGGTAGATCTTGCTCGCTTCGCATCGTTGTCCATCGTTAAGAGAGGTTGGTCAAGGATTTTTCAGAACTCACTGTGGTGGTCTCCTTGCTGGGTGTCTCCTTCTCGAAGGTAATCGATCCGAGGAGTCCGTCCGCGTGCAGTCTAGAGCACAGCCTGGTCGCGAACTGCTCGATCTCCTCCTCCGTCAGTCTAGACTTGAGCTGCTCCGGCAACACGGAGATCAGCGTCTCCACTATCCGCCTCTCTGAAAGGTGGAACCCTCTTTCACACCGTCCTACAACCCTTTCTCTATACCGCGACCACTCTCTTTGAACATCGAAAGCACCGGCGGACCTATGTAATATTCAACGATCGACGCATTCTTTCCCAACAGCAACGCATAGTCGTCCGGAGCTACATCGTTCCAGCTTTTAACACATTATTTACCGGCGATTATTTTCTAATTTTGGCTATGGATTTTTTTACAGAAATGTCAATCGTGATTCAAGCTACACACCTCCGGTGACATATAAAGTAATAGTTTTACTTTGGATAATTACAAGCTTCCTTCCGGTGCAGCACAATATCGAAAATCCTATTAATTGACTTCCGGTAGATAAAGTGTTTCATTTCGCTCAGTAAAATTGCTATCTACACACTGTTGATCTTCCAATGAAATTTTTCAGCAAACACGGACGGTTGAGTCGGGTCCTCTGCACCTCTCTCGGCCTACCTGCTACAAAATCATCCAGGCTGCGTGTCCCTGGACCAGGAGGCCCCGTGGAACTTGGCTGACGATCTCTTGCACTCGTTCCGACCGGAGAATTATTATTAATAATATTATTCGACGTCCGTCGCGAGCGTTGCATCTCGACGATCGAAATGAAGAAATGAAACGCTATAACTAAACAGATTCGCCGGTCTCGGAATCAGCGAGCACATCGACGCGCTAACCTCCGACGACGCAGAGATAATTGCGAATCGTCGACCGGTGACACTGTCGCGCTCGGACGATGGATCATCGCCTCATCGAAGATCGATAACCCGATTGTCTCCGACGTCACGTCGGATCCGAGCGAGTGGTCCAGTTGCGTGCAGCTTTCTCGAAACGGAGGATCGCGATCGCGACGGAAGATTCACGAATGCGACACGTGGTGGGTCACGCCTCCTCTTATCACTCCTCTTATCGACGACCCGTTAATCGCGCGTTTATCATCGCTCGTTCACTTTCGCACCGCGACGGTAGATTCCCGAGCCGCATCGAGCAACGCCTTCTTCCGAACAGCAATTACTATCGTGAAATCGACGTTGGCGGCTCATTTGTCGCAAAGTTCTATTGTTTTCCAATCCTCTCGAGGCACGTCGAAGGTCACAATGGACTCCACTTCTGCTAACAAGGGTAGCTTCCGAATTGTAATTGGTTTAATGGAAAGGATGCCAATTCATAGAAGCTCCCCTTATATTATCAATAGACAGCGGATCTTTATGCAAAGTAAACATTTTCTACCTGATTTGCAACCAATTTAGACGAATTAGAAATTGTTTTTCTTTCTTGAGAGGTAGTCTCCTTTCCAGGATTGTAAGGGTGCGGGATGCGCCTTCTTATTTCTCGATCATGCAAAGATGGGGGTTTTCAGTGGTCAAAAGCGCCCTGAATAGTCCTATTTTTACGTTTAAATTAAAAAAATTTACTAAATGGCGAATCTCGAGGAATATTTAAGTTTCCTTTATCCATTAAATTAAAGAGTTCTGATGACCGAAAAGTAGCACCATCACTTTGCTTCCCACACCCCCAATTTCCACAATAATCAATTTTCCACGAGCATCTGCAACCGCTAATGCAAATTACGTAAAAATAAGATTTTTCAGGGAGACAGCTGTCTAGATTGATCTTTTATCTCGCGCTTTATCAATGAAAAACTCCAGCACCCTTGCAATCCTGGAAGCAAGTCTACTTAATACGTTTAATAATACTTAATACTCCCTTAATACGTTCAACCCTTTGCACTCGCAGCTATTTTAACTCGAAAATGAATAATTCCATTTCATATGATCTTTTTTGATGGATATAAAATTGATATAATACCTCATACAATATTTAACTGTTTAATAACTAATTATTAGACCTCGGATCTTTATGCATTTAGGGCTTCTGAAAATTTTCAAAAAAGGGTAGAATATAAAACTCGACAGAATTTAGTACAATTTTTATTCATTTCAATTCTGCAAAGGCTACTACCACCGGAAATTAGATTCTACTTCGTTCCACTTTCTTAAAATTCGTCTACAAAAAATGCAAATTGCGTATAAACATCCGCAGTCTATTGACTATATACCAACCTATTTAATAATGTAAACTGTTTAAACATTATTTTTTAAATAATGGTACATTCAATTTTTAATGGTGACTCTGAGTCACCACTCGAGTGCTAAGGGTTAACCGGTCGAAAATAATATAACGTTCTAATATTTTCACTGTGTCGGAATTACACTTGCTCAGTTTTGTTATAAACGCATAAAATCCGCTGTCTAATTATGAAGCAATTAGAGTGGGGTAGACAGTTAATACATGATGATAATTGAAAGATAGCTGAACTCACCGGCTCCCGGGGGCAGCGGGATCGGTTCGATCCTCTGTTTCTTCGGGCTCGGCTCGCTCTTTTGGTTCCTCAGGATCGGGAACGGCTCCTTCTCGATCGTGGGCGACGTAGCTACGTCGTTCAGTTCCCTCTTGACTTCCTGCTCATCAGGGTCGGTGAACACGCTGTCGCTGGACGACTCCTGGCTCGGCGGAGCCGAGATCTCCGACACGATCACGCCCTTGTTAGCCAACCGCCAGGAGTCGGTCACCAGAACTATCGGCCCCTGCCTCTGACTAGGACAGGTCACCGGTACCAGCAGAGTGTTCGATGAATCGAATTCCGTCGTTTCGATCTTGTCCAACGATCGTCGGTGTCCATCTTCCCCGTCGGTCTGCTCCCTTCGAATCTCGACCGGTTTCTCCTGCGCCTCGGAATCGGGAATCTGTTCGGTAAAAAATATTCAATTTCGCACGTGTCGCTGATTCGCATTATTCTTTGCGTAGAAGAGATACGACACGCACAAGATCAAGAAGAGATACAACACGTTTTTGTATAATTGAGAATAATTTCTGTAAGGCAACGCGTTAGTGTACAAGGCGAGTCAGAAGAAACAGAACACCTGAATGTCTCTTTGTTGGATTTAAAGACACGAAATTTGGCGACATGGGAATTTTATTCTTTCTTTTTTTGTCTTTTTTCTTGGGAATTTCCAAGGTCACCAACGTTTTTCTAAATGGAATGTCCAGTTTTCTATGCTCGATTTCGATAGATCGGCGTATTCTAAAACTTACCGGTGCTGGGATATTTGACTTTCAACTTGTGATTTGCAAATGTAAATCGGATACGTTCCATAATGAAAGTAATAGGATGAAAACAGTGAGATATTTCAGCAGCTGCAAGTTTTAGGACAAATACACTTTAGTACTTTTATAGTCAGAATACGCCGATATTCCATTTAAAAAAACATTGGTGACTTTGAGAATACCGAAAAAGGCACAGAAAAGAACAATATTACGATGACGATGTGCGTCCTTCGAAACCATTCAAATTTCCATGTCGTCAAATTTTATATTTTTAACCCCTTACCATTTTCTTTACAGTTACACTGATTAAAACGTCTTTATGCACAAAAACGTCGTAGAAGGGAAAAGAAAATGTACAATTTCTGTATGGCTACATTTGTATTTGAATGCTTAAATATTGACGAATCAAATTTTATTTCATCTAAAATGAAACGCGTAACATCCATATTCGTTAGACTTTGTTAAAAACCTTTATCACGACGAGTCTGGCTCGTCAAAATACGGCAAGGGGTTAAATCCAACAAAGATATTCAGGTGTTCAGTTTCTTCTGACTCACCCTGTATGTTCGTTCGAGACATCGCTGATAATTGTTCGACGAAAGCGTCGCTCGACTCTAAAAGCAATCGGAAATATAAATTATTGCGTCGTCTCAATTACTCTCGATCGTCGCCTTTAATCTTCAATCCCCTCCGGCGACCTATTAACCCCCATACGCCCCTCGGAAATAGTGCCACGAAATGTCCTCCCGTTGCTCCCGTCTATTCTCGTTCTACAATTCCGCCAATTGCGTCTCACTCGTGACCATTTCTACAGAAAATCGACTTCCGGCGAGGCAGTTTTCGAAGAAACCGGAGCGATGTCCGACACAGGTCACACGAAGGGAGAATGGAAAAGGGGCGTAGACTCGAACTTGGACAGAGCCCTGAAGAATCGAGAAGCGAATCGCGCCATTCCCTCCGCAGGGGTCACCCTTAATTCACCGACAATTATTTCAATGACTTCATCGATATCTAACTTCGTTGACAATATTAACTCAACAACATTTTGGTATCATCGACAATCATTTTCCCGACAAACGCTTTCACTGATACCGAGTTTCACCGACGATAGTTCCAAGAATAATTTATAATTGTTTTTCATTCAGTTAGTGGTAATGTGTTTATTTAATGTGTTTAGGTAATGCATCTATATTTATTTCTTTGCATAGAATAATAGCAATGCTACTGATAGTAGTTGTTGTTAACTATCAACAATTTCGCTTTATTAATATCAATAATAATAAATAATACTTAACAACAACTACTGGCATATCAGTAGCATTGTTATTTTTCTATGCGAGGAAGTAAATATAGAAATGTCATGTTACATTGTTGTGTCCCGATAGCTACACGCATGTAAACACTTCATTTTACACAATTACACAATTTACTACAGGATATGAAAAGAAATTTTTTCAAAAATTGCAATTGATCGGAATTATAGAAAAAATACTAAAAGTTGCATTTTACAACCTTTTTATGTAGACTTATATTGAAAATTTAAATAATACGTTTTGTAGGAATTATATGCACTGTGAAAGTTTCATCGAAATGAAAGACATTGGAAGATGTAAGAATCTTTAGATTTACTGCAGTGTTAGGCCGAAAATCGTGAAAATCCGCAATTTTTACCATCTTCAAACGTTTTTCACGAAATTTTTAGAATATGTTTAATTCACACAGATCTACAAAACGAATTTTTTTGAATTTTCAATATAGGCCCACATAAAAAAGTTTAAAAATACAACATTTAGTATTGTTTCTACAGTTCCGATCCATTGCAATTTTTGAAAATTTTTTTCCCACATCCTGTAGCAATTGCTCTAGCTTCCCAAAAAATGTTCAAATCGTATAGTACAATATTTAAAAAGTTATCGCCTCTTGAAGAGTGTCCGAATATTAGTGGGAGTTACTGTACTTCATACAATACTTAAATGTTCAATAATTGATTAGTAGACTGCGGATCTTTATGCAAAATAAAAATGTTTTGCCTTGATTGTGGGAAGCAGGAATAACATAAAAATTGATTTCATTCCTTCACGACTTCGTTACATTAAAAGTAACATTACAACATTCTTGAATTTTTCAAATCTTTTACTGTTTTATATGTCACCCAACCAATTTCTTGATAAATGTATAAAGATCCCGCAGTCTATTGATTAGATACCAACATATCTTATTAGATATATACATTATTATGTAAACAATATTTTAAATAATGGTACAGAAATTTTTAGTGGCGTTATTTTTAGTAAGGGTTGACCCTTAACACTCCAATGGCGACTCTGTGGAGGCACTAAAAATTGCTATAGCATTATTCGAAATATTAAAAAACGAATTCTTTTGAATTTTCAATTTAGGCCCACATAAAAAAGTTGTAAAATGCAACATTTAGTATTGTCTCTACAATTCCGATCCATTGCAATTTTTGAAAAATTTTTTCCACATGCTGTAGCAATTACTCTAGCTTCCCAAAAAAAGTTCAAATCGTATAGTATAATATTAAAAAAGTTATCGCCTCTTGAAGAGTGTCCGAATATTAGTGGGAGTCACTGTATATCAATTTTGTATCCACCGAATTTAAAAAATCATTGAGCATGTAAATATTCTAGGTCGGAAGAAGTGTTTCATTTTCGAGTTAAAGTAGCTTCGAGTGCGGAGGGTTAATATTGTCAACGAAGTTAAATGTCGATGAAATAATTGTCGGTGAGTTAAGGGTAACTCCTCGGCAGCAGCCCTGACCTTTCTCACGGCGGATCCGGGAGGCTTGGGAGCCTGTCGCTTGCCATGGTAGGTTGGCCTAGGCTTGTCGAACTTCTCTAGCCTGTCTATCCTCTCTTCGTGTCTGGCGAGGGGTGGTGGTTTCCTGGCTGGTGTCTCTTCCGTGTCCCCGGTCTCGCCATCGTCCCCCGTGTCGGTGGTGTCGCCGAGTCCGTCGACGGAGCCATGGACGCTGGTCGTCCCGTCCGCGATCTTACCTTTCTTGGTCTTCTTCTTAGCCTCGCTCTGCAGGTTGCCCATGTTCTGAGCAATCGGGACCTCTGTCCCTTGACGGACGGTGGGCTTCGGATGGGGTGGCGCAACTGCAACGACCAGGTCCCCGACATAGAATGCTCTGAGCGTGTTGACACAGAGCCGGGCAATGTCGCGCAGCGTTGGCCTGGTTTGCCGCGGCTGAACAGCGGCTGCGCCCCCGCCCTCGTCCTCTTCCACTTCAACCTCATCCTCCACCTTGCCCTCACCGTCGCCCTCGTCCTCGTCCGCCACCCTCGCCTCCATTCACGGTCGATACACGGCCGCCGCACGGTGCGTCGCCTACAACCAAAACCAAAAAACCATTCCTCTTTCCCGAAACCACAACGCGAAAAGAACGTCCACTCCTCCGGTAGAGTTGCGGTGAATTATAGTCGAGTTACTTCACGAATTATCGTTGCAAAGTAACTCGATTACATTGCATTCGATTATTCCGTGATTCGAAATTGAGTCGCTCCGTTCAATTGAATTGCAATGTAAGTTGTAATTCTGGTGTCTTGTTCAATTAGATTACAATGGAATTTGTGATTCTGGTTTCTTATTCAATTAAATTACAATGTAATCTGGTCTCTTATCAATTTAATTACAATGTAATCTGGTCTCTTATCAATTTAATTACAATGTAATTTGTAATTCTGTGATTTTGTTCAATTAAATTATAATGTAATTTGCAATTCTGGTCTGTTATTCAATTAAATGACAAATTATATTGTAATTCTGGTCTGTCATTCAATTAAATTACAAATTGCATTGTTATTCTGGTCCGTTATTCAATTTAATTACAAATTACATTGTAATTCTGGCCTCTTATTCAATTAAATTACTATGTAATTTGTAATTCGCGTCTTTTGTTCAATTAAATTACAGTGTAATTTGTAATTCTGATCTTTCATTCAATTAAATTACAAAATACAGTGTAATTATATGAATTGTACAGAGCAATTATGGAAACTGGGACAAGTTATTACTCTTTCCTAAAAAAGTTTTTTTAAAAAATCATATGTCATAACACGTCCTAACTTCGTATGATCTTATCTTTCATGTCGATGCACCAATGCACCGATGCATCGGTGCAATTGCATTTCCTAATTTGATGAGTTTCCTAAGGTCATTTGAAACAACTTTTCCCTTTACGAGAATTTTCTCTATGGTTTCGTTAAAGAGTTATCAATGAAAAACGCGGACCAATCAGAGCGCGGCTACAGCGGCTGGTGACAGGTCCCGTTGAGCCATTGGCCGAGCCGGAATCCGCAGTAGCGGTCCTCCAATTGGTCCTCGTTTTTCATTAATAACTCCTGAACGAATCTGCGGAGAACATTTTCGTGAAGGAAAAAGTTATTTCAAATGAATCAGTCTTCTAAACGACGAATTATTTGTTTCCCACTATAGAGTGTCCATTTTGGAATCCTCGTTTCACAAGCGATAGCTTCACTGGTAGCCTACTTGCGAAACACAGCAAAAATAATTCCAAATTAAACATATTTAAACTAATTTCGTATATTATATTGTTTACAGGGAATCTCTAATTCAATTCTCCTAAATTGTTTGAATACTGAGAAAAATTCCAACATTGAATAGGAGCGACGAAAATGTATAATTCCAAGCCAGGAAAGCTCCATCGGTACATGTAACGTCTGCCATCTTATAGTTCGCTTAAACATGGTCAAACTAATTTCGTACACTTTGTGATTTACGGTTATGGCACACAGCGTAGTATCCAAAGAATTCCTGACTCAATTCTGTTAAATTGTTTGAATACTGAGAAAAATTCCAACACTGAATATGAGCAACGAAACTATAATTCAAACTAATTTCGAAAAATTCCAACATTGAATATGAGCGACGAAAATGTATAATTCCAAGCCAGGAAAGCTCCACCGGCACATGTGACGTCTGCCATCTTATAGTTCGCTTAAACATAGTCAAACTAATTTCGTACACTTCGTTGTTTACGGTCATGGCACACATAATACACTAAATTGTTCGACTCATGATTCATGAAGGAGAAAACTTCTGACAGTGAATACGAATATGAATAAGCAAGGAAAGATCCTAATTTCTGTTCGTTTTTCGCAGGTTATCGCATTCGGAAGCCACTCTTACCTTTGCGAGGTGATCCAGCCGGCCCGAGAGCTCCCGAGCTTGTCCGCGGAGGTTTTCCCTTTCTTCTAGCTGAAGAAGCACAACGTCGAAGGTCGATTTCCAAACGAGTATCGTCGTCGATGCGAATCGACGCGACAGTGTTTACGTTGACGCGGCCTCGGGCTGTCTCTACGGCGACGGGTATCGATCGGGAGATCTATGGCGTGGCGTTGATCGAGACGGTCCCCATCCACTGCCCACAGTCTCGGCTCCACCGGTCTTGGGACAACGTCGATGTCCTCGGTCGCATTTCGCGGCTGCACGCGTTCCGCTTCGTGTTAATGTCAAAGTTCAATTCATTATTACTAGACTGCGGATTGCATTTATTGCAAAATTTAGTAGATGAAATTGAAAATTGTAGGAAAATTTTGAGAGTTGAAGATGTCAATATATGATTTCTCATGTATTCAAATTGTTAAGAGAGGAAATTGCATTCTGTTTCGTTTCTATTTCTTGCAATCGACGCAGACAATTTTTATTTTGCATAAAGATCCGCAGTCTAATGATAAACATACGCGTCGCCACCTTCTTCTTTAACACTAAACCTATAATTACCAGTCAAGACCAGATATTGTATTTTACAATCGTTGAGTGTATAAAGATGCTTTCATTGGAAATGATTATTAGACAGCGGATTTTGTGGATTTATGACAAAAATGAGTAGGTGTAATTTCAAATAGTTATACACATTAGAAGAATTTAAGAATACTGTTGTATTATCTTCAACCCACTAAACATATTAAGAAAGAAAATAAATTTCTATCTCAGTGTAGTTTGTTGCTATTCAGGTAGAAAATTTTTATTTTGCATAAAGATCCGCACATATATTTAAGCACACATTATAATAAAGATCGAACGAAATCCAAATAAATTCAATATCGACGATAGTATTTGATATTGAATTTCTCGTGCAACATTACTAGGCAAATATTAAAAGAAATTCGGAAAATATATATGTTATACATGATTGATTTTATTAATTATTATTAATGGCTGAACCAGCGGACGTGACACATTATTCGGCAGCATGTAGCTATGAAAAAATGAATGATGCAGGTCATGCTATAATGTTGAATAGTTATCGTTCTATGATGGTCCATACTCTATAATATTGAATAATTATCGTTCTATGATGGTCCATATTCTATAATAATGAATAATTATCGTTCTATGATGGTCCATATTCATTTGCATCATGATGCATATTCATCCATATAATGCAAATTACGCTGCCGAATAATGCAAATTACAAATTTTCAATTATGTCGATCGTAGATAGTGTAAATAAACAATTTAATGATATCGGCGCTACAGGTTCGATCAATTGTTACTCACAAAACTTGTAGCGCCGATATCACTAAATTGTTTAAATGCAAATTACGCCTCGTAATCGAAAAAATAGGACTTTTGAGGGACATAGCGGTCTAGATCGATCTTTTATCTAGCGTTTTTGACTACTGAAAAATCCCATTCTTGTATTATCGAGAAATGAGAACGCGAATCACCCTTGCAATCCTGGAAAAAGGAGTCTACCCCCTTAAACAGTAGAATTGTTTTTCAAAACTTACAGTGTTCTTATTTGATTTTTTACGCTTTCCTATTAAATATGGCCGGGCGCTTCTTTCTCTTGCACAGTAGTATTATCTTCACTAACGGTTAAGTATTGATCATGGAATGAAGTAACGTAGACGTTAACCACGACGGATTTGCTTGCAGCCCGCGATCTCTGCCGGAGGACACTGTTCTCCTGACCAGTGGATGCCGGTGGCAGAAGGGATTATAGGTCACCTGGCACACTGCCACGCATCGAACATCCTTTGTGCATCTTCGAGACTGTTCAACGATATCAGCCGGCGCCGATATCCAACGGCAGAGTCATTTGTTCCCCTGCCGTCGAGGAGAGCAGACCGATCTCGAAGATGTTCCATCGGGAAAGCCGACAGCAGGATTCCTGCCGCTTTCATCGCCCGCCGGAAGCGGTCAAATCTTCCACGGACACTTCCGATTCCGCACAAACGATCCGAGGAGGATTTAGAAACCGGAAAGCGTTCGCGTCTGATAGGGAGCGCTGTTAACACTAAACCTACCGAGCACCAAAAGCGATTAAAATGTTTTGGCTTACAATGACAAGACTCTATTTGTTTAAATTTAGTGCAATTTTTAATACAACATGTGCTTGGACAAGGAAATTTATCGAATCAATTTCCATGTAAGCAACTTTATCATTTCAACAATTGTAAAATGGAAAATATGAAACCGGTCATTTGACCGAGATCTAAAAGTAGGCGATACATGATGCCTTATAAAAATAACAAGATTAGATTTATTTGAACTTTGTGCGGTTCATTTTATAATATCTCCGCTATTAGATGTATTTATTTAATCATTTACCACGGAAGCATCTTTATAATTTCAATAATTGATTATTATCGATGCCCCAGCGTGTGCAGTGGCACTTTGACGCGCTCGTAAATTAGTTATTTATTTGCGACGCGGATTGATGGGCGCAATTTCCACCGCTAGATTGGAAAATTAACACTGAATCTATCACAAGGGGTCAAATGACCCATTTCAGATTTTTTATTTGACAATTATTGAAATTGTAAAGGTGTTTCCATTTATTGAATATATTTTTTGACTCCAGTATATATTGTAGTAAAAATCGCGCGAAATATAAATAAATTGAATCTTGTTATATATGTTTTCGATAAACAGGTGAATATAATTTTTGCCAAGTTATTTAACATTAATTAATATTAATATTACTTGGCAAAAATTATATTCACCTGTTTATCAAAAACATGTATAACAAGATACAATATTTAATTACTAATATAATCATTATACCTAAATATTAAAAATTCTTCATTATTTTTTTATAAATTATTATATTTTAATTATTTAAATCTTTATATGTACATCTTTTATAATACTATACACATCAGTCACTTTTGATGGTCGGCAGGTTTAGTGTCAAAGGAACGTTGTGCGGTAGAGAGCACAAATTAGTGAACATATAAAATTCTTCGTGTATTGTACAACGAGAACTCGTTTTATATAATACTTATCATGTACCTACATGTACTATGTATGCATGAAAGCAAAAATAAATGAACAAAAATGTGTGAAAGAAATTCATTTGTATTTATTTCAATCCTACAACTCAATCAAATATCCCGAAACACTTTCTCTTCCATGGGTGCTCGATTTCCGCCTGAGTTTTCATTGAGTTGTCTTTGGGACCGTGCGCGCGATAGAATATTGAAAATTTCAAAAAATATAATCCGTTCCTTATTCCGAGTTGTACTACTGATTTGGAATAGCGAAAATTCCGAAAAAGTAGCCTGTCTGACTTGGCATTGAGTTGTACTACTGAATTTCATGCCACTTCCTTCGATATCATGTTCTCCTAATACAAAACTCAAATTTCGAGATTTTCGAAAATTTTCGCCAATTTTCGACCGTCTGACTTGTCGTTGAGTTGTACTACTGAAAATCCGGATACCTCCTTCGATATCATGTTCTCCTAATACAAAGTCGAAAAATTCCGAAAATTTTTCGAAAACCTCGAAAATTGAACTTTGTATTAGGAGAACATGATATCGAAGGAGGTATCCGAAATTTCAGTAGTACATGTCAACGGCAAGCCAGACGCCCGAAAAAATTTCGAAAATTCAGTAGTGCAACTCAACGTCAAGTCAGACGCTCGAAAATTGACGAAAATTTTCGAAAATCTCGAAATTTTAGTTTTGTATTAGGAGAACATGATATCGAAGGAGGTGGCACGAAATTCAGTAGTACAACTCAATGACAAGTCAGACGGTCGAAAATTGGCGAAAATTTTCGAAAATCTCGAATTTTTAGTTTTGTATTAGGAGAACATGATATCGAAGGAGGTATCCGGATTTTCAGTAGTACAACTCAACGACAAGTCAGACGGTCGAAAATTGGCGAAAATTTTCGAAAATCTCGAAAATCGAGTTTTGTATTAGGAGAACATGATATCGAAGGAGGTGGCACGAAATTCAGTAGTATAATGCAACGATAATCCAGACGGCACAAAAGTGTTCGAGGTAAGAAAAGGAAAGGTGTGTAAAGGTAAGTAATTTTGTTACTACAAAATAGTGGTTGTACAAAAGTTTATTGAGCACTTATATAATTATACAATACATTATAAATAAAAAAGACATGTTTAAAATTAAAAATAACACACTTAAAACGTAGTGGGATTTAGTTAACATCGCTTCAACGTATTGGTTGTCGATTTGTATAATAAATAATTGTATCCGGGTCGCATCATCCTCTTCTCGTAATCTTATATTACAAAATACGTAGTAGAACACGTCCGACATCCTCGACGATTGGCGATAGATTAAATACAATTTTCAGTAAATTCTGCGAGAAATTAATTGGTTATTATTCATTCCCTGACACATTATATTTACATTTATTGATGAAAAATCAAGAGTATTGCATATTCATTACAGCAGCAAATGATTCGTGCCGCTTATCCCATAAGACGCAATGTTAACTCCGGCACGAATTATTTGCTCTTCGTAAACGTCCGTACAGCGCCAATTCATGCAGCGGCAAAACGCTTAAACTGTTAGCCAAATGTTACCGACAGAGAAGTGCAGGTCGTTAACGGAACTAAATTCGGCTAGCAGTTTGAGCGTTTTGCTGCTGCACGAAATGGCGCTGTACGGACATTTATAATTCGTGCCGGAATTTGCATTGCGTCTTATGGGGAAAGTGGCACGAATCAATTGCGATTGCATCGAAGCATACAATTCCTATTTGATCAACGATAAATCAATTTTTTTCTGCAAGATCAATACTATTCAACGAGCTGGATGTCTCGTCTAATGTTTATAGAAGTTAAATGTCGTCGTATCATCCGTCAACTAAACAGTTGATCTTGAGTACACAGATGAGGGGGGGTACAATTCTTGGGTACAATACGCGAGGGAGGACGATCGCAAAGCGTATCATCGAGATTACAAGCAATTCGATAGTGGCTATCACGTGTGTTTCACTATCGTCCACGTGCGGCACGTGTCGATCAACATGTTTGCCGACATATACCGTCCCGTTCAATTTTCAACAATATTATCCAGCGAATGCCGAAAGAAAACCGTGTCAACAACGTTTGATCAATAGAAATTATCTAAAAACGAAATCTCTATACGCTTAGTATCAGAATGTACAAATGTGCGGCATTGGAAATAATAAAAATAATAAAAATAAATGGCGGGGAAATAGCGACTGGCGGGGAAATAAGAATTTTCAACATTATTATCCAGCGAATACCGAAAGAAAATCGATGTCTGATCAATAAAAATAACCTAAAAAATACAAATCTGCTGTGTTGAAAATAACAAAAATAATAAAAATCAAATGAAATCTGGCGGGGAAATAATAAGAATTTTTAACAATATTATCCAGCGAATGCCGAAAGAAAATCGAGTCAACAACATTTGCTCAATAGAAATTATCTAAAAACAAAAACGAAATCTCTATACGCTTAGTATCAGAATGTACAAATGTACTGCATTGGCAATAATAAAAATAATAAAAATAAAATAAAATCTGGCGGGGAAATAAGAATTTTCAACATTATTATCCAGCGAATGCTGAAAGAAAATCGAGTCAAAAACGTTTGCTCAAGAAAAATAACCTAAGAAGACAAATATGCTGTGTTAAAAATAACAGAAATAATAAGAGTCAAATTAAATCTGGCGGGGAAATAGAAATTTTCAACAATATTATCAGCGAGTCGACAACGTTTGCTCAATAGAAATTACCTAAAAAAAAGAAAACGAAATCTCTCGACGCTTAGTATCAGAACGTACAAATATTTGCTGTATTGGAAATAACAAAACTAATAAAAATAAAATTAGATCTGACGGGGAAATAGCGACGCGCGACGCCAAACGATATCTCCTACAATAACAATTAGCGGCGTACCGTATCGCGTTATCTCCGCCTCTTCAACATTGTTCATTTTATTTCTGTCACTCGCCCGTTATCTCCTTTTTACGTAAAACTAATCTAAAGCATGTTATTCAATACGACGATATTTTAATTTTATTTTATGTACCGATTTTATTATACAGACACTTTTAAAAGAACGATAACTTTTTTGAAAACATACGACTTGAATTTTTTTTAGAAATTAGAACAATTAATTCACTACACGACGTGAAAAAGAAATTTTGAAAAAATTGCGATTGGTCGGAATTGTAGAGAAACTTTTTGACGGAGGCCTATATCGAAAATTTTAAAAATATATTTCGTAGATCTTTGTCGATTATACATATTCTGAATATTTTATCAAAATCGGTCAACGTTGCAATAACCTACAAACGTTTAAAAATGGTGGAAATTGAAGTTTTTCACTATAATTCTATAGCCTATAACTGAAAGAAATCTAAGGATTTTGGTGAAATTTTCAGAATATGTATAATTGACACAGATCTATAAAACGTATTCTTCAAATTTTCAATATTGGCCCACATAAAAAAGTTGTGGACAACAACTTTTATTATTTCCCGTGTAATTCCGACAAATTGCAATTTTCTCAAAATTTCTTTTTCACGTCATGTAGTAAACTAATTGTTCTAACTTCTAAAAAAAATCCAAGTCGCATGATCCGGTACTGAAAAAGTTATCGTCCTTTTAAAACTGTCCGAATATTACTGTGGTTCATTTAGAATTAGAAAATTTCGAATTAGAGTCGAGTTTCAAAATCATCTTTCTAACTTTCTTGCAGTTCCCGCTGCAGACTCGATCGGATTTCAACTAATGCGACGACGTCTCGCCGCGATAACGCCGCTAAACAGAAACCGACGCAGATAATAATGCTAATGGAAAACTACCGAGCGGCCCGTGTACAAAATAGAAACGATTGTAATTGACTAGATTACCGAGTATCGATTTCCAAAGAACTGTAGGAAGATAGTAGGAGACTATATATAAATATAGTATATGCTATGTCAGGATGATTGGTATGGGCGTTCGAATGAAAACAACTATTGACGGTGAAGCCGTCCGCCAAGAGTGCGATTTAAGTCAAAGAACTGAACTTAAGAAAAAAAGAACTTAAAGAAGAATCTTAAGAAGTCAAAGAACTGAACACTTCGAGCGTCACTGAAAGAATGATCGCTCAGGTAATCTCTAGTCCTAAGAACCCCTTGTTGCCAGCGTTGTCGCTACCTGCACCCCCTAGGTGCTCTGGGTTTTTACCTGGATAGGTACGTGCGTCGCGCTGTCGAGTCGCACGCTGCCCATACTCGACGTTCCATTATTCGATATTTCTTACAGAACAATTTCTAAGAAAACTCAATTTATATATATAAAATTATTTATTTGAATTTTTTAGGAGTTATGTTAATGTATGATAAATTTAATGAAAAGTGATTGGATAAAATTTTAGGGGTCAATAATTTTCCACAACGTAAGGTTTCCATTTTCCGAACACGTGCGCGTCCTGCCGAGAACGCCATCTTGGCTCGCCATCTTATTTCCTCCCTTAATGATTTTAACAGAGAAGAAATCATATATTGGCATCTTCAATTTTTTAAATTTTACAACATTTTTGAATTTTATCTACTCAATTTTCCTATAATTGCATAAAAATCCGTAGTCTATAGATTATCAATGCTTGATATTTGGTTCGGCGTGCAGACATACCTTACTTCACCTGGCTCCAAAATGGCGTCCGATGCATTTATATATTTGTTTCTTGAATGCCTCTATAAAGTAAAAGTGGATCTGAGGATCTTTATGTAAAATAAAAATATTTTGCTTTGATCGTGGGAAGCAGGAATAACATAAAAATTAATTCATCCCTTAACGATCTTGTTATAAATAATTAACACTTTACATCTTTGAGATGTCTCAATGCTATCTGGGTAAAGCTCCGCAGTCTAGTCATAAATCATCACTGATTGCTTCGAATAGGAACATCATTATATTCATTATATGTAGAATAGATAAATTGAGTAGACGAAGCTTGAAACGCAGAGTAGGAATATTCAAGATGTTCAAAGACATTAAAATGACTGAAAAAGAAATTAAAAAAGGATATTGGTCTTTTGATATTGGAGATCTACAGAGTCCAGTGATAAATGTACGGTGTTGGCGAAGAATAGATTTTGAGGATGGCAGACGAGCCGTGTGTATCGATGCGTCGGAAAAAGCGGCGTTCACGTCGCGGTGGACTCGCTTGTCAGTCACTATGCCAATGTCAGGCGATTATTATACACGAGGTCGCCCTCCTTTGCATGAAACTATGAATAGACGTGCGAGTTTCAGTGACTCTCACGCTCACAGCGACACAGCTCGGAGGCAACCCGCGGAACCTGTTCCGTCCATTGGATCGCTCTCGTAAACCGTAGATCATCGGTGGAACGTGATCAATTGCGTTTTCCGATCCTCCTCTTCCGCTGACGAACGATCAATCGCCCCCACCATTGGCTCCCAAGGTACACAATGCTTCCTACCACACAGTCTTCCGCCGAGAGACTGTTCGCGTTCGAACGTTTAAAAACCGCGCAAACGTATCTGATATTTGCGAGACAATGTCTCATCGGGATTGTAATTATCGCCGATTTTTATGCAACATCGAAATTTTCGCAGTTGCGAGAAACAAGTGCAGTACTTGATCTAGGGAAAGTCGTCCGGTCCGCGCTGTTTCTTAGATCCTGTGGTTCTACTTTTTCTTTGTGAAACAGCCGACATCGTAGATCCTACGGTCTCAATGAAATTGTAATTTAACATCCACTTTGCAGCAGCGATCCTTGAAATTGTCACAATGCCATCTCAAAATTTTCATCAGAATTTTTAAAGTGGATCCGCCAAAAAATCGTGACGGGTGGTTCCAGAGCAACAATTGAATTAACAAAATTGTAATTTAACATCCACCCTGCTGCAGCAATCCTGGGAATTCTCAAAATGTCTTTTTAAGGTGACAGGAGCGTTCTAACAAAATTTTTAAAGTGTATCGGCCAAAAAATCCAAAAATGGGGGTTTTAAAGCGACAATCTGGGGGGTAGCTCAATTTAAAGGTTTCTAAATTAACATTCACTTTATCACAGCGATCCTCGGAATTGTAAAAATGCAGTCTTAAGATGGCACGAGTGTCCAAACAGAATTTTTAAAGTGGATCGGCCTAAAAATTGTGGAAGGGTGGTTCCCCAGCAACAATCAGGGGTGTGGTTGAATTAACAAAATTGTAATTTAACATCCCCTTTGCCGCAGCGATTATGGAAATTGTCAAAATGCAATCTTAAGATAGCAGGAGCGTTCTAACAGTATTTTTAAATCGGATCGATCAAAAAATCCAAAATTGGGGGTTTTCAGAGTAACATGGAGCGTGGTTGAATTAAGAAAATTATAAATTAAAAATTCTTCCACGGAAGTCCTAAAATTTATCAAAATGGAATCTCAAACTAGTAGGAGCAGTGAATAGGCCAAAAAATCAAAAAATGGGGGTTTTCGAGCGACAATCTGGAGTGTAGGGCCCAATTTAAAAAATTCTTAATTAACATTCACTTTATCGCAGCGATCCTCGGAATTTTATGAATTCATAACAAAAATGTGTGTAAATTGAAACAGTAAAAAATATTAGAAGAATTTAAAAATACTGTCATGTTATTTTCACTTCACTTTTTATTTTGCATAAAAATCCTCTGTCTAATTATAATCTTCCAGCTTTAATATGTCGAAACCGGTTACAGAACGAGTGAAATAAATTACTACATCAAACTTCAATAGATTTATCCGGGTTGATAAAAAATTGATGGATTACAGATTTCATGTTATCTACTTGTTGTCACACCTAGTGGACGCGGTTCGCATAAATAAAAGTCACACGAGCGTCACAATGACTGGCTAGAATCAGCGATCCTCACGTCGATCAATTCAAGAATTTCCTTGAAATCATCTCAAGGATATTTTTCAGAACGATATAAAATCATGGCCGGCGTGTGCGTGTACAGAAATCAATCAAGTTGCCTCGGGTATTTGAGAATGATAGCGTGTGCAATGTGCATGCGTACGGCAGGCTGGATTTATTGACAGAGAGCAGCCTAATCATCTGTCTCGGTCACGTTCCGCTCACGCTCATCTCGAGACGCGAGCAGAGTCGCTAGATTAAATCCCCCCACTCTGTCCCTTCACGCTATTTCTCCCGCTTCCGCCACAGTAGGGTCACGTGACGCGCTCGGACGAGAAGGGGTCACTTTTTCTCCTCGATTCCCTCCCCTCTTCTGGCGACACTAGACGGTTCAAACTTCTCTCGAAGTGTGAACGGCCGGAGGCTTCGGATTCGCGTGATCTCTTCACGCTGACGCACAAAGGAGATTATCCGAGGAAAAATGCGCCTCGAAGAGAACTAGAACCTAGTTCCCGCCGATTCTCGCTGAGCGATTCTGGGTCGCGAGCGATACCGCTATCGCGAATTTCCGAAAAAGATCCAGAAAAGTACCAACTATGCCGCCGGCTAGCAAGATTGTGCGCACCGGCTGTTTATCAAACCAGCGAGGCTAATCGGATTTATGATCGTCACTGAAATCAACACGCCCACGTAAAGCACTCGAAAAATAATCGTATCGCGAGGTGAAGATAAAATCCTTGTTTTGCAGGCGAATCTTTTTCGATCCGGAGAGATCGCTTCGTCTCGGCGTCTCAGAGGTGAAAAATGGCTAGCTAAACTGAACTATTCTCAATTTGTTTGTGGCATTGAATGAAATTGTTCGAGAAATGTTCAATAAAAATATGTACAACCAGTCTCATAATAGATAGCACACTCTTGAAATTAAAATAGCTTTTTTTATCAACGCACTTCAATTTTTCTGCTGAGATAGATTGATCTTTTGCCAGATATGCAATGAAAATGTTGGAAGAATTGCGCTTAATCCGAAATAGTAAAAATTGCTTTCGTCAAATTTTTTATTTGGGCCTGCAGCGACAATTTACACACCTAAGAAAATTTTTGAATTTTGCGAATCAAACATGTTGGATTAAGAATTAATTTTTCGGCACTAATTTTTGTTCAGCTAGGGAGTCTGCTTTTTCACCACTACGACGGTGAAAACATTTTTATCTTGCTAATCAAAACTGTTCAATTAAAAATGAATTTTTCTGCATTACCAATTTTTCGTTCAGCTAGAAAATGTGCTTTTTAACCACTGTGGCCGCGCAGAAAATTTTTATTTTGCGAATAAAATTTTGAGAGTCGAAAATGTTCGATGGAAAATGGATTTTTCAGCATTACCAATTTTTCGTTCAGCTAGGGAGTCTGCTTTTTGACCTCTGCGATGGCGCAAAACATTTTTATTTTGCAAATATAATTTTGCGAATTAAAACTGTTCAATTAAAATTGAATGCCGCTGAATTTCAAGATCACTGAAATTTTTTGTACTATAAGATTAAAGCTTCGAATAAATGGCAATTGTTAACAACATTTACGGCGAAAGAAAGAGATGTCGCTTAGCAAGCACCGCGCAAAATAGGCATTGAACGTCACACGGCAGTCATCTACGCAGTCATCATAGTGTTCAATGTCACAGGGGTCGTTCTATGTATTTCTAAATATCTTCCTGGTTTGCTGTAAATTGTAAATCATTCGGGGTCGCTCTACATGCTTTTTAATTTTGGTTTTCCTCCGTTGCACGAAACGTTGATGTATCTTGACAAGCGAAATATTTTCCTTACCGGCTGTTTTGCATCCGCTTCCTCTGTACACGCGCGAAACCGCGGTTGCGAAACACGATGCATTATTTGCGATCATGGTAGCTGCTCCGACACTTGATCCAAGCGGACGAGCGTCGGGTATTGCTTAACATGCAAACAATGGACTGCGATTCTTTTTGTATTCGCACCGCGAACGATTATTTAAGGCAGCGGCTCTCAATAGTTCGGGAAAAACAATTTATAGAAAAAATAATTTATACATTTGTTGAGCGTAATAATTTTGGAAAAATAATGTACGATCCAGGACAGTGATTAGGAGTGATCTCAATTAGGGTAGATAAAAATTAGACAACTTTTAAAGTGGATCGGTCAAAAAATCGAAAGGGGTGGTTTGAAGCAACAATCAAGAGGCTAGTTCAATTAATAAAATTGTAATTTAGCATCCACTTTGCCACAGCCATCTTGGGAATTGACAAAAAGCAATCTTAAGGTGGCAGGAGCATTCTAACAAAATTTTTAAAAGGGAACGGCCAAAAAATCGTGGAAGGGTAGTTTCGCAGCAACAATCAGGGGGGTAGTTCAATTAACGAAATTGTAATTTAACATCCACGGAGGTCTTAAAATTGTCAAATTACAATCTCAAAGTAGTAGAAGCGTTCTAGGACGATTTTTAAAGAGGATCAGTCAAAAAATCCAGAAGGGGTATTTCACAACAAAATGTTGTGGTAAATTATTGAAAAATTGAAAACAACAGACAATTGAAAAATGGTCAAAATAGCAGGAGCGTTCTAAGAAGATTTTTAAAGTGGATCGTTCAAACAATCCAAAATGGGGGTTTTTAACAATCACGGGGTTAGTCCAATTAAGGAAATTGTCAATTAACATTCACTCTTCCACGGAGATTCTACAAATTCCGGAGCGGGAGCGATCAAGAATTTTCGAAGTGGATCGGCGATTAAATCGAAAGAAATGTGATCTAGAGCAGCGTCGGAGTCGAAAAATCGTTCGATCGGTCAACAATCGATCGCGATTACGTTGACGGGGGCGAGGTACGGTGGAGCTCTGTTATCAGTCTGGAGGGGGGCAAAAATCATTCTAATATCTCATTAGGGCGAAGAGGACAGTGCGCGCGCAGTGTCCCCCGCTTTTCTTCCCGACAATCGACAAGCTCTATATATGACGTCACGCCGGAGTAGGTCGTGGCACTCAGCTGACGGCTGCATTCAGAAGTCGAGGAACCGTGACTTACGATTACACACGAGTTCAGGTACGATCGAGCTGACTCTGCTTTTCCTTCCGGATTCCGGCTTCCGACTTCCGGTTTCCGACTCGCGGAGGACGCGTCCCGTCGACCTCGCTCACTTCGCGATTGCGTAATCGATCTTTCTCGGGATTTTCATATTTACACGTCGAAACTGTTCATTTTTAAACCGATCGGGAGTCGACTAGAAATTTTGATCAGGTGTACGCAATAATTTGTTTCTTCGAGAATCTGTCGAGTAGTTCCAAACTGCTCAAAAACGTTCTACTTCGTAATCGAAATCGCCGGAGGACTCTCCAATATAGCTGGTAAAAAACATTATTTATTTATTACTTAACGCACTATATATTGTGTGTTTTTCTTCAATCTTATAATCCTAGTTTAATACATTATATATTAGTGACATAATAGCTTGTAATTGTAACAGTTGAAATCTTTTTCTTCGATCGCGTATAAATTCGAAATTTCAATTCCTGTTATTTGTTGTGGAGGAATTTTAAGGGATTCATTTTTTATTTATTTAATATTTATTAGAGAAACTGGATAGATCGGTTTTCTTACCATCTTCTCTTTCCGGTCGACGAGAAGCGAGTCAGATCTGCAATTTCGCCTGTCGTTCAATTCTTTGCGAAACGTCCCGCGTACAAAATGGCTGTCGTAGTCTGTTCTAATCCCACCGACCAGGGAAGCGTGTGCAGAATTTGACTTCTAAATTAACGTCGACCGGATTCTCGTCATCGTTTTGCAACACGTGCCGCGCGATTTCGTAACGAGACGGTCGCTAGATGAACACTGTTGAAAGCTCGGAGTCGGGTCGGGTTATAATTAAACCGTCGTTATCGTTTTCATAAACAGATACGATTGGGGGCCAGCTATTAGCAACAATCGTTGCAAAATCGTTTTGTCGATGCCTTTCTCTCTCGGCGGGCTTGTAGCCGGAATCCATGCGCGATTAACACTAAACCTACCGACCATCAAAAGCGACTGATGTGTATAGTATTATAACAAGATTAAATCAGAATAACTTTTTTATGAGTGGACCAAACGACTATGGAGTCAAAAAATGTATTCAATAAGTTCCCATGAAGACATCGTTACAATTTTAATAATTGTCAAATAAAAAATCTAAAATGAGTCATTTGATCGCTCGTGGTAGGTTGTTAAATATTTTCTGTGATAAAAAGAAAGAAGGTAGGAAGGTCGAATCTATCGAACGGTCGAGCTATCGAAAGTGAGCTCTTAATGAGACGCACGGTATCTGGCCGGGAAGAGATACGATATTTTCCTATAAACGCGATTTATCTCGAGGCATGGGGACTACGGACGAATGATGTGCACTTATCGGGCCTCGGAAAATTACTTGTCCCATGGGCAACGTTGCCGATACCCCGAGCTTCCCCCCCAAACAGATTACACTCTCGAAACGAAACGATTTTTCCCCGTTTCCATAACCTACTGACGATTTTCACCGATTTTTACTTCATGATTTTCAATGAAAATGCCAGATTTTCAAGTTCAGCAATTTTTCCCGCCTCAACCGTCACAGCTACGCTAACGATTTTTACGCAGAACGATTCCGTGCACTCTCCCGCATATACAACCGTATATTTTTTAATAGCTCTATCAACGTTTAAACATCTTTAAACGATTTTATACTTAACCATTCTTCTAGTTACTCTGAAAATTAAAGATTCTCTGCGAACAAGAAATTTTTCTTGATTCAGAAAATTTCATAAAATTAGATATAGTTGTTTATACCTCCAAGATTATTATTAAATTAATAATACTGGTCTACCAAGTAACTGAGAACTCGCAAGAAATTATTCTTGATTCAAGCAATTTCATAAAATTATATACAGTCGTTTATACCTCCAAGATTGTTGTTAAATTAATAATACTGGTCTACCAAACAAAATGGAACAAAGGATTTTACTGTTTAGAAATATTGCTCTGAAAATTAAAGGTTTTCTGAGAACTCACAAGAAATTATTCTTGATTCAAGCAATTTCATAACTTTTATACCTCTAAGATTGTTACTAAATTTATATATATATAATATATAATATAACACTATCAAAAATATATTGTAGATAGAACAAAATAGAGAGAAATGGTACTCATTGGTTTCTCTCCATATTTCAGAGAGCGCGATCATCGGCCATGGCGGAGTCGTTGGAACAGATGCCGAAGTCGGAGACGATTAGACTTCGGGAGCGGCACATCGGGTAAATATTCACCTAATCGCTTCTCCTACTGGCCGCGTTATCGCAGTAGCGTTTCCTGCGACGGCGAGTGAGAATGATGGTGTAATCGTTTCGCAGGCAAGCTTGCAAATTGTTTTATAAATCGAATCCACTGAAAATCGTCCGGGCCGAGGGTCAGTACATGTTCGACGAGAGGGGGAACCGCTATCTGGACTGCATCAACAATGTTGCACACGGTGAGTGTCCACAAACATTCATCGAATTCCTAAATTTTACGAATGTATGGAAATTATCAAAATTAAACTCTCAGCATTCGAATGATGACTCTGAGGCGCCACTAAAAATTGCTGTACCATTATTCAAAATATTGTTTACATTATTAAATGTGTCGGTATCTAATCAATTACTAAGTATTGTATGAGGTATTATAAAAAAAATCGTACATGAAATTTATATGAAAAATCATAGAGAATGGAAATATTCTAGGTCGGAAGAAATGTTTAATTTTTCAGTTAGAATAGCTCCGAATGTAAGAGTTAAGTTAAATTGTTATTTGGTTCCTAAAGCGTGGAATTGAAACAATTTTTATCACTAAAATAACATTCAAAATTTTCTGGAAAATCTGACACGAATGCTCCAGGCTCTTCGTGCCCGCAGACCCTGAAAAAATGAATAAAACGTGGATCGCAGCGCTCCGTCCGTCGAAATGGCCCTTGAGAGAGCTCGCATCTTCTCTAGAACTCCCAAAAGTCAATGTTTCCAGGATTTAACGTAGCTGAAAAATTGTTACTCATCAGCAAAATCATTGAAACTAATTAACTTACAGTCGGCCACTGTCACCCGTCGGTGGTGCGCGCCGGGCAGGAGCAGATGGCGCTGGTGAGCACGAACAACCGTTTCCTGCACGACGATTTGGTGATCTGCGCTCATCAGCTGACCTCGTTGCTGCCGGAGCCGCTGTCCGTCTGTTTCCTGGTGAACTCTGGGAGCGAGGCGAACGACCTGGCTCTCCGATTGGCTCAGACGCACACGGGGAACAAGGACATCATCTGTCTCGATCAGTAAGTCCAAAGAAAACTCGATGATTGTACGCACCTCCGCTGGGGAACGCTCGGTCGGGGCCAGTAGGCCACGTCCTCTCGGCGCGGGCCACGCCCTCTCGGCGCGGGCAACGCCCTCTCGGCGTGGGCCACGCCTATCTGGCTCTCCCGACGATTTTCTACTTTCCGATTAGGCCTTGATTATAGAGAGCGGCGAGAATGAAGCGGTACAGAATGAATCAAACACGTTAATCTATCGGCCATCAAAAGTGACTGATGTGTACAGTATTATAAAAATGACAAGATTAAATTTATTTATATTTTGTGCGATTTTTACTATAATATAGTAGAACCTCGATTGGAATTCTTTATCATTCTTTCCACACTCCAATAAGGATTAAGTTCAGCACTGAAACTATGTAATTGTTGTATTATCCGAACAATCATGTTCCACTAATTAGCACAGATGATCGAAGTTCTACTGTATACATATACTGGAGTCAAAAAATATATTCAATACACTCTCCCATGAAATTTTACAATTTTAATAATTGACAAATAAAAAATCTAAAATGTGTCATTTGACCGCTTGTTTAGTGTTAAATTATAATAAGCTCTCTGTATAATCACGGCCTCGGTCGCGTGACGCGATCGCGAGCATTCTCGAGCGGCGGCGGAACGATTTGTCGTTGACAATTAATGCAGTAACAACAGTTTCCGATGAACACGGGGCTCACGGCGAAATTCAGAGAACTCTGTTGTTACCTCGACACTGTCAATCGCAGTCGGACCGAGGCCAGCTGGCTGTAGTCCTCTAGCTCTCTCACTCTCTCGTGTCGTTGTGTCTCTGTCTCTGTCTTTCAACCCCTCGCTCACTGTCAAACTGATTTTTGCTGCGCAGAGTGGCGAGGGTTGGTCGCAACGTCCATTTACACACGCGCCCGACTAATCGTGTGGGTTTTCTTTTTGCCTGTTTGCAGCCGCTGAACCGAGAGGCCAAAGGAACCATATGGGAAAAATCGACGAACAACCGCAGAGACAACATAAAGCTATTGTCGTTTTAGGTGCGAACACGAACGACAAGATGGCAGCGACATAGATACAGTAATTCTTCTATAGTCGCAAAAAGCTCGTGCACGTTGAAGGCAAAGAAAAATATCCCCTCCATTGTAGCAATCTGATCTCGGCTCGGGTGTATCGGTGTGAACCACCACTAATCCAATTACAAAACTTCTTTGTTTCTCATTATTTTTCTATGGGACTTTCGCCAACTTATTTGTGGCATTTTTCTGATCAAAATGACACTAAACACGATACAACTTCAACTATATTCAGTGATTTAACTGACGGTGAAAGTTTCGGACGCAAGGAAGGACAGCATATGGGAAAGAAAGAGACGCGGGGAGTCGCAGCCGCCGGCACAGTTCAAAGGCCCGCGCGTTCTTACAATACCAATATAAAAACTTCTTTATTACTTATTCTTTTATGGAACTTTCGCCAATATATTTGCGGCATTTTTCTGATCAAAATGACATGAACGCGATATAATTTCAACTGTATTTAGTGGTCTAATTGACGATGAAAGTTTCGCGCGCAAGGAAGGACAGCGTCCTTTTCTACGTTCAGCTCGGTCTTTGAAGCTGAAAAAAATAGTGTCTGTCTACGAACTGTGCGAACCTCCCCGAGGCTCTTGCGACTATGGAGGATTTACTGTATATCGTTATTATCGATTGCCGGGAGAAGAGGTTTGTCTTCCGGGACAGAAGACGGGAGATAGCTTTAGTTCGTTTTTGTTGGTCCAGATTTCTGTCCGAGGACACAACGATGGCCTCGCGACGAGGAGGAATAACGATTTTCAGGGGAACGGACGGAAGGCAAGCGCGAACACCGCGCGTTTGTTTGAGATTAGGGAAAGGGGCGTGGCCCGCTTCAACCTTGTTCTTTCTGGTTCTAGTGCTTATCACGGCCATTTGACCTCGATGATCGATATCTCGCCGTACAAGTTCAACAAACCGAACGGGCCCGGGAAGAAAGACTGGGTTCACGTGGTAAGACCATCAGCCTTTTCGTCTTAACCCTTTAATATTTTAATTTAAAATATTCCCTCAATTTTAAATTTCATATAAATTAGAAAACCGTGCTGGAATTAGAAAACCTCATTTCTTCATGGTAACCGCGCCTATTGGAGGGGGGCGGCTGAGGCAAATGTGCCCAGCACTGTAAAATCTCGGAATCTTTTTTTAGATAATGAAATTGTTGCTGTAAATATACAGCCCACCATCATCACACCTAGCCCTTAAACTGCAAAAGGGTATATAAAATATTTCAGAAAATTATTTGTCGAAAATCATTGTGGTAATCTTAAGTTAGAATATTCAGATATAATATTCTATATGAATTTTTTTAGATTTTCTTATTACTGATAAAAGCTTGATATACTTGATAAAAGCTGCATCACACCTGAAAGACCCGCCATTACAGTCTCAGGGTACACTGAAAGCGTATACAGTCTAACAAGGGACATTACCCAAGATGAATTTTTTAAATAATATTTAAACAAATAATTTTCTTTTGAAATCTTTTCGTACGACTACATTCCTTGGTCAGAAACACACAAAGTTTAAAAAGTCATTGTTTTAAAGTAATGTCCCTTGTAAGTGACACTAATTTTTTAAGTAATCCTAAGCTCACCTGTAAACCTGTTGCAGGCACCGTGCCCAGACGTTTACAGAGGAAAGTATCACGAGATCGACTATCCCGGAGAGGATCTCGGAGTGAAGTATGCGAACGACGTCCGAGACATCTGTCAGAACCTGAAGGCACAAGGGAAGGGCGTCTGCGCGTACATCGCTGAGAGCTTGATGTCCGTTGGAGGACAAATTCTGCCTCCACAAAACTACTTCAGGAACGCCTACAGGTACAAATTAACTGCTCATTAATTTTAGGATGATAAACTTCTACCTAGGCTGTTCATTAGTAGACTGCGAATATTAAAAATTAATATGAAATTGGAAAGTTAATTTTAAGATGTTGAGAAACCTAGACTGCTCATCAGTAGATTATGAATTTAAAAATTAATACGAAATTGAAAAGTTAATTTTGAGATGTCGAGAAACCTAGACTGCTCATCAGTAGATTATGGATTTAAAAATTAATACGAAATTCAAAAGTTAATTTTAAGATACTGAGAAACCTAGACTGCTCATTAGTACACTGTTCATATAAAAATTAATACGAAATTGAAAAGTTAACTTTAAGATATTGAGAAACCTAGACTGCTCATCAGTACACTGTTTATTTAAAAATCGATACGGGATTGAAAAGTTAACTTTAAGATGTTGAGAAACCTAGACGGCTCATCAGTAGATTATGGATTTAAAAATTAATACGAAATTGGAAATTTAATTTTAAGATGTTGAGACACCTAGACTGCTCATCAGTAGATTATGGATTTAAAAATTAATACGAAATTGAGAAGTTAATTTTAAGATGTTGAGAAACCTAAACTGTTCATTAGTACACTGTTCATATAAAAATTAATACGAAATGGAAAAGTTAATTTTAAGATGTTGAGAAACCTAGACTGCTCATTAGTACACAGCTTCTTTAAAAATTAATACGAAATTGGAAAGTTAATTTTCAAAGTGAGATTGAAAAACCTAGACTGCTCATCAGTACACAGCTTATTTAGAAATGAATACGTTGAATACGAAATTGAAAAGACACCAGAAAGATTTAACGATATTGTTTTCATTTAACTTCAGTCATTAACTTCAGTTTTTTTTTATTTAGCATAAAAATCCACAGTCTCATCAGTTTCATAATAAATAAATAATGGATAAACAATGATATTTTACAGGCACGTTCGAGAACACGGTGGTGTCTGCATCGCAGACGAGGTTCAAGTCGGATTTGGCAGAGTCGGTAGCCACATGTGGGCGTTCCAGATGTATGGGGAGGATGTCGTACCGGATATCGTCACCGTAGGAAAACCCATGGGCAACGGCCACCCCGTGGCAGCCGTCATCACTACCCCCGCAATCGCTGCCAGCTTCAAGAGCACCGGAATCGAGTATTTCAACACGGTAAGTGTTCCAAAATTCATTTTCTATAATATTATAATACTTCACTACCAGATCGACACAAGATCAATAATTTCCTAGATGAAGTAGTATAGCAATTTTTCTCAAAATCAACTGTGATGTAGTGTATGCTATGTTAGGAGGGGTTTAAGTCATCGTTTTGCCGATATCGAATTCGTTCAGAAGATACAGACATTCTCACAGTGACAATCTGTACTTTTCTTGTTCGAAGAACTGTATTTTGCAAAGTCATGTTTTAAAAAAAACATCTGAATGAATTTATAAAAATATATGTTTAATATTATTTAATGATATAATTTCTCCATTATTTGTAACAACTTGTTGCCATCTTTCAGATAAACTGTGAATTCCTGTTTCCCAATGACTCACTGGTTTATCTGCGCTTAATTAAAATACGACAGAGCTTTCCCTCCAACCTAATACATTATAGTCAAGCGTGAAACACTCGAAGAAATTTGATTGCACTGTAAAATTAGACGAATGTCATGGAAATTTTCAAGGTCACATTGTCAGTATAGCGGCCCGTATCTTCTGAACAAAAACACCATGAAATTGATGACTAGACGGCAGATCTTTATGCAAAATAAAAATTTTCTACCTGATTTGCAACCACAACTGGAATGACAGAAATTTTCTCGCTTAATATGTTCAACGGGTTGAAAATTCGTCTAATGTTTTTAATGCTTTAATCCTTAGCACTCTGAGGAGCCGCTAAAAATTGCTGTTATTCAAAATATTGTTTAGATTATTAAATATATCGGTATCTAATCAATTACTAAACATTCAGGTATTGTACGAGGTATTTATACCAATTTCATATACACAAAAATTTGAAAAATCTTTGGCGAATGGAAATATTCAGAATCGAAAGAAACGTTTAATTTTCGAGTGAAAATAGCTTGGAGTACAAAGGGCTAAACTACACCTACTTATTTTTGTTATAAACGCATAAAATAATTTCGCGGACAGTGCGTCACAGTAGAATTTGATAAAAATCTTTGATCCACTTTAGAAAAAAGAGCAATTCGATCTGAAAAATAAGTGATGGTCCAATTTCTAGCCTAATTTGTTATCTTTTAGTATGGCGGCAACCCGGTGTCCTGCGCGATCGCGATCGAAGTGATGAACGTGCTGGAGCGCGAGAACCTCCAGGAGAATGCTTTGCTAGTTGGCAATTACCTGATATCCGAGTTGAGGAAGCTGGCGGAGCGATGGCCGATCATCGGGGACGTGCGGGGCGCAGGATTGTTCGTCGGGATCGAACTGGTCCGGGACAGGATCACGACGACACCGGCCACGGAAGAGGCCAGATACGTCGTCGCCAGCATGCGGGACAAGAAGGTCCTGATCAGCAGCGACGGCCCTGACGACAACATCCTCAAGCTGAAGCCGCCGATGGTCTTCACGATCGAGAACGTGAACCACTTGGTGTACTTCCTCGACGTAGTCCTCCAGGAAGTCGACATCGAATTCCAGCAGGTAACTTCCCCTCAACATCTCTCTCCGCAATTAATTTACTTCCCGGTTAATCCTCCTGTGTGCTCCATCGAACCCACTCGGAAGGTACTTTTCCAAGGTGGAAGCAAATTGTTGCACTCCGGTTCCATCGATGATCATAGTAGTATTAAACGATCTCACTAACACCGCAGTAGAACTGCGTCTTCTGCGAGTGAGTAAACAAAGTTGCGCCACCGACAGGAAGTGTTTCGCATTCTTACAGTGAAAGTGCATCGAGTAAGGAGTGCTGTCATTGTTTTCTGAATGAAACCGGCTGACGCGACGGCGCAACTGATTATACCAACGCGTCCTACAGATAAGCCGCGCCATTCAATCCGTCCTGGGCACGTGTCGCGTGTAAATATTTTAATGATCCAATCCGGCCCGCAACAATGCTCCGAATACTCGGAACTGACCTGAAAAGGTCCCGGCAATTTAATTTGATGATCCCCTCGGGTCGGCAAAAAATGGCACTTTTTTCTCTGTATTTCACAGTTTCTTTTCGACTTGGAACAGTGCCAAGAATAATCAGAACAGGCCTGAATAGGTCCAAACAAATTTCAACTGTATTTTGCACTGCGTTGCAATTTTTAATATTTTGCTCAGTTTTAACAGTTCGATTTGGAACGATGTCTAGAATATTTACAGGAAACCCATCGCAAATCTATTGAGAGAATTTAATTTAAAATGACACTTTTCACTGTATTTTGCACCGCGATGCAATTTTTAATATTTTGCTCAGTTTCAACTTTTAAGTGCCCGACTTGGAAAAATGTCTAGAACATTTACAGGAGTGTATCTACCGAGATAATTTAATTCGAAGCTTGCCACAAATCGGGGAAAATGGCACTTTTCACTGTATTTTGCACCGCGTTGCAATTTTTAATATTTTGCTCAGTTTTAACAGTTCGACTTGGAATAATGTCTAGAATATTTACAGGAGCCCCATTGCAAATCTATCGGGACAATTTAATTTGAAGCTTGCCTCAGGAAAAATGGCACTTCTCACTGTATTTTGCAAATGTAACAGCTTGTTAGACTTGAAAAAATGTCTAGAATATTTACTGGAACGAATCTACCGAGACAATTTAATTCGAAGCTTGCCACAGGTCGGGAAAAAATGGCACTTTTCACTGTATTTTACACCATCTTGCAATTCTGAACATTTTGTGCAGAAAAATGGCACTTTTCACTGTATTTTGCACCGCACTGCGAGTTCGAATATTTTATGCGGTACTAATATCGAGGACGTTAATGGATTCGGAATGGCGGTGATTAATTAAACCGCGGATTGTTTCTTGTTGCAGAAATACGAGCCGGTGACGATCATAAAAGCAACGATTTCGCAAATGGACGTGGACGCGGACAGCGGGAACCGCACTGCCGGCAAATCTCTTCTTGTCCGTGCAAATTAACGGTAAATCGGCACATGTATACGTATACATACATATAGTATATTTATGTATAACCCGCGGTCGTATGTAATTTATAGTATTATTGTTTGCGAATGACCATTGTTATACGACACCGTTGTATGCGTGTTTATTACTATGTTGTATCAGAACGAAGAACATCGTGTGTACAGAGAGTGAGAGAGAGCGGATCGACAAAAGAGACATGTAATTATTAATTAAGACTAACTGTTCGTGAAACCATGAGAATACGAGCTAATGTAAAATATATAGTTTAATACATGCTATTTTTCATTATACACGAGATCGCTGTTATTTCGCAATCTTTGCAACTCCTACGGCTGGATCTCGATCGCGAATGATCGAGACGAGATCCGAATAGAAAGTAGATTAACTTTCTGTTCGAACAAATTTGTTGAAATAAATTTGAGAAAATTAATATAAGCAGAAAATATACAGACAAGATATCCCCACGCGCTCCATATATTTTTTTTCAATTTGTTGTCGCATATTCAACAGGAAAATGATAGGAGCGCGACGATAAGAGGAAATTGTTTCTCGACTGGAGCGGAAGTTTATACATTTTTAATTATTATCGTCGCGATCCATGACCCCACGCGCTATTCACGTGGACGACTGTATATTTACACTACTGTGCAAAAGAAAGAAGCACCCAGTATAATTATAATATATAATGACAAACAATATCTTTATGTAGAAATTGTATTGTACAATGATTGATTTATTGCATTTCAGAACTATTCAATTAAACAGCGGAATCCTTTCTCAAATTACCGTGTTCTTATTTAATTTTTTACGCTTTTCTATTAAATATGGCCGGGTGAGAAAAGCTGTGCTTCCAACTATTGAGATCTATTATTTGGTGCGAATTTTAATAAACGTGGTTAATCGAGAATTACTATACTCCATGAGAAAACATTTCCATATTATCGATCAAGATTTTTAACAGTCTACTGCTAGGAAAATTTGTAACAATGTGGAAAAACACACGGACCATTTTCTAGCCAATAGATCATCGTCAACATGATAAATGTTAATAAATGGATATTGACAGGCAAAGGGCAATTTTTACATTATGAAAGTATATTTATAGTGTGAGAAAAGTTAATAGATAAGGGAGAATAACAGAGTAGCAATAAACACCTGATAATGGCGTAACTGTTTACAGAACTGTTAAAATTAGATCTAGTCCATAGCCAGAGGACATTTCTAGGTCAATCCAGCTTTTTAATAATTCAGTAAAATTATATAACAAATCTACACAAACCACTTACCATTTGCAACATTCGATAGCAAGAGAATCTCCCAATTGATCAAGCTTTTGCAAAGTCCACCAGAAAACATAGCAATTGAATCACGAACAAGTTTAGCCATGATACTTCCATTTTCCAAGACAAGATCCAGCCGAACTGGAATAAACTATCATCGTTAATTTATCTGTTACCTAATTCACCTTGAAGCAGCTATCACCAAGCCGCTCCAGTTCCACGAATTGATGAGCGTGCCATAGTTTGACCCGGTCGCTGTTGATCATGGTCCAGCTGTTCAGCAGCACTCATCGATAATATTATCGTAATGCAGTTATTTACGGGGTGATAATAATTTTTAACGCTGAATCAACAAACTAGGTACCTATAAATGTCGGGGATCCGACGAGTCCCATCATCAGTGCCTATCCTCCGATGGCCTGCAACATGTGGCTACCTTTGACACTTTTGGTACTTGGTAAGTACGCACCGTGTCCTCTACGATCCTCGCCGGGTTACGCCAACATTCTCTGAACAAGATATTTTCGCCTGGTTGAATTTAAAAAATTTTAATCTCAAGAAAATCTACACGAAAGCAGGATTCAAATGCAAAAAGAACGGTGTCTCTAGAGCGAACAGTTCTCTAGAAAAAGCGGCTCAAAGTCCGACCAATCAGTGCTCCGAGGGCGGCGCAGGGAGGGGGCGTGGCTGGGGCGTGGCTGTCAGCAGCGTCTCAGCACGCGGCGATTGGCCGGAACTTTGAACTAATTTTTCTAGAGAACGGCTCAACGTAGAAACCTGGTTTTTTTTGCGTTGCGATCCTCGCTCCTCCGGGGTTTAAATGATGTATTTTAAATTATGCAATAATCACCGGTTGGTAATGTGTTAAACTGTATCCTTGCAGCGGGAGTAGTACAGGCCGACTACCAGCATGGCTGGAAGGTCGGTAACGAGTACACCTATGTCGTGCGGAGTCGCACGTTGACCAGTCTGGACAAGCTCTCGGACCGGTACACGGGTGTCCTAGTGAAGGCGTTGCTGACGGTCCAAGTCAAGGATGCCAACACTTTGGGAGCGAAACTATCGCACGGTCAGTACGCGAACGTTCACAAGGATCTTCCGTACGGTTGGGACACGCCGATCTCCGATCAGAATCTCGAACTCCACGAGCTGCCGATCACCGGCAAGCCGTTCGAGATCAAGATCAAGCAGGGCGTGATCTGGGACCTGATCGTGGACAAGAAGATACCCACCTGGGAGGTGAACTTGGTGAAGAGCGTCGTGAGCCAGATGCAAGTCGACACCTTAGGGGCGAACGCGATCACGCACAAGAAGAACATCCAGGTGCCGACGGACGACGAGCCGTTCGCCTCGTTCCCGGTGATGGAGGACTCTGTCGGTGGTAAATGCGAGGTTCTCTACGACATCACGCCTCTGCCCGAGTACGTGGTCCGCATGAAGCCAGACCTGGTTCCGATGCCAAAGCTGAAGGGCGACGGACAACACATCGACATCACCAAGACGAAGAACTTCGACAGGTGCGAACAGAGGATGGGCTACCACTTCGGCATCGACGGCAGCAACAGATGGGAACCTGGCTCCAACAGAAACGGACAATTCCTTACGGTAGGTGGTACACAGGTTTTGCATTTTGTTATTTTTCATTATTGTAATTTCCATTATTCGGAAGCATACAGCTGCGCATGTAGCTATTTTCATAAAGCTGCGACAGCTGCCGAATAATGCAAATTACGCCTCGTGAACATAAAAATAGGACTTTTGAGGGCGATTGCGGCCTCGATTGATCCTTTACCTAGCGCTTTTGATTACTGAAAAGCGCCATCTTTGCAATTTTGAGATATGAGAATTAAATCAAATGCGCTTACAGAAATTCTCCACGAGCCGAGTGGTCATCTCCGGCAGCCTGAAGCGCTTCGTGATCCAATCTTCCGTGACGACGAGCAAGATGTCGGTGAGCCCCCGGTTCTACGACGACCAGGCCGGTATTGTAGTCAGCAGGATGAACATGTCGCTGGCCGACGTGAAGACGATCAACGAGCACCTGCCGTCCCCGGCTGATCCAGAATCGACCGGCAACCTGGTCTTCGTCTACGACAACCCGTTCTCGGATACCGAGCAGCGCAGAAACAGCTTGGCGAACCAGCAAAACAACTGGCGCACGTCGGACAGCATCAGATCGGTCAGCTCCAGCGAGGAAGCCCTGGTAAACCAGCTGAACCCTAAAGGATCCGACTCTTCCAGTGGATCCAGCAGCTCGATCTCCAGCAGCGAGGAGAACCATTTCTGGCAGCCGAAACCAACTTTGGAGGACGCACCACAGAATCCTCTGCTTCCACACTTCGTCGGCAACAACGGCAAACACATCGGCCATCATTCCGGGAACATCGACACGGTCAAGGCCGCCAAGGACATCGTCTTAGAGATCGCGAACGAGCTGGAGAAGCCCAGCGAAATCCCCGAGAAAGAGACGCTCGAGAAATTCACCGTGCTGAGCAGTCTGCTCCGCACCATGAACAAGAAGAAGCTGGCCGAGGTTGGAACCGCGTTGCACATCACTGTCAACGAGCTGAAGAGCGCTGACAAGTTGCAAGCGGTGAGACAGAACGCGTGGGCTGTGTTCAGAGACGCAGTGACCCAGGCTGGCACCGGACCCGCTCTGCTCACCATCAAGGAATGGATCAAGAACAAGGACATCAACTACATGGATGCCGCGGATATCATCTCCAGGATCCCGAAGACTGCACGCACCCCCACCGCCGAATACATCAAGGCTTTCTTCGTGAGTAGCCTTCATGTCTAGCCTGCCCTTTTCTTCGTGGATTTTCTTCGTGGAGGAAACGCATACCCCGCCTCCTCTGGGGGAGAGACGAGGTTATGGGAGACTCTACTATACCCGCTAAAAACCCCACGGTGACCATCCCTAGGCTAAATGGGAAGGGGACCAGGATCTCGAAATCGAACGCTACTGGCCTCCATCCCACCTCATGATATCCCCATATAACCTATGCTTACACCCTGGATCTGATCCAGCAGCGTTCTCCCGATCGTAATCGTAATTTTTCCATTCTAGGAGCTAGCCACCAGCCCGGAGGTGCTCGACCACAAGGTCCTGCGGATCTCAGCGATCACCTCGTTCAGCAACTTGGTCCGGAAGTCCCTGGTGGACAAGCGCACCATCCACAACGCTTACCCGGTGCACGCGTTCGGTCGCATGGCCTCAAAGCACGACCAGTCGGTGGTCAACGAGTACATCCCGTACCTGGAGAAGGAGCTAAAGAACGCTGTCAAGGAAGGCAACAGCCCGATGATACAGACCTACATCCTGGCGTTGGGTAATATCGCTCACCCGAAGATCCTCGCGGTGTTCGAACCGTTCCTGGAGGGCAAGGAGAAGACCACCGTCTTCCAAAGGACCCTGATCATCGCCGCTCTCGCCAATCTGTCCGAGCTCAATCCGAAACTGGTGCAGTCCGTGCTGTACAAGATCTATCTGAACACGATGGAAGCCCACGAGGTTCGTTGCGCGGCTGTTTTCGTACTGATGGGGACCAACCCGTCGTTGAGCATGCTGCAGAAGATGGCCGACTTCACCAACTACGACACCAACAAGAACGTCAACTCCGCCGTGAAATCCAGCATCCTGAGTCTGTCGAAATTGACGAAGTGGGGGGACATCGCTAGCAAGGCTCGCATCGCTGCCATCCATCTGAACCGTGACGATTACAGCTACCGGTACTCCCACTCGTTCATCTACGAGACGATCAGGAAGTCACAGAACATCGTCGAGGATGACATCATCCACTACATCGCCAGCGAGGACGGTATGCCCAACACCCTATACATGGCCACGTTCAGCAAATACGGCGGCTTCCAGACCCCACCTACCAAATGGGCCATAATGGTCTCCAACGTGCAGAGGATCCTCGACATCTTGTTCGACGAGGACAAGGAACGGACCGGGAAAATGCCGACCGAGAAGCTCGCCGACGAGCTGAAGATCACAGCGTCCGACCCTATCGACGTTGAGGGCAAGATCATGTGGGACAACAAGTTCTCCGCCAGGCAGCTGCCCTTCGACGCGAACACCCTGCGCAAGATCCCCAAGCGTGAGTACATTTGTTCGGCAGGTCTAACACGATTCTTGACATTGCTTAACGATTCTGTGCGCGGTTTCAGTGATGCCCCTCCACGGAATGGACCTGAAGAACGGCGTCGACCTGAACCTGAACAAGCTGTCCGCTTACGAGGTGACCCTGAGCTTCCCGACGGAGACTGGTCTGCCGTTCCTCTACACGCTGAAGGTACCAGTGCTGCAGAAGTTCAGCGGCAAGGCTCAGATGCGATTCGAGAGCGACAAGAGCATGAACATCAAGATCGAAGCTCGTCCGACCTACTCGATGAAGGTCCAAGGTAGAATCGGTTTCCTAGCACCGTTCGAGCACCAGCACTTCATCGCTGGCGTCGACATGAACTTCCAAGCGTACTTGCCGGTTAGATTGAACCTGGACGTGAGCTCCGCTAAGGGCACCATGAAGCTGAGGATGCTACCGCTGAAGGGAGAGGAGAGAGCGAGACTGATACACCACAGCGTTGTTCCGTACACCTCCAAACACGATATTCTGAGTCTCCAACCGGTGCTCACCGACAGCAACACGCGCAAGATTCAAGGTGAGGATATCCTCAGGAAGGAGGATCTTGTGCCGATGAAGAAGGTGGCGAACTTCTTCACGTTGGAAAGAGAGAGCGACAGGGACAACGAGCAGTTCTGGAAGTTGGGGAACGACGCGACAGATTACATTCAGTCCCCATGGACCCAGAAGAGTAACGAGTTCCGCAAGGTCAACCTGTACTTGAACGCGGAGCCCGGAAATCAGGAGCCTTTCATCATTTCCGCAGCCTGGGGCTCTCTGAACATACAACCTGGCGAAGAGACTGAGCAATGGTCCAAATTGGCCAAGTCGTTCGCGCCGTCTAATCCTGGTAGCGAATTGACCCGCAGGAATGAACTGCTGCAGGAGGTCGGCAAAGGCATCAAGGCTGCCAGGTCCTCAGTCCTCGACATGGAGGTGCAAGTCCCCGGTGAATCTAGGGTACACAGCTCCCTCACGATCGCCTATTCCGATAGCAACGCCGAGAACAAGCGCAAGGCCCTGTTCTTCTGGAAGCTGAACATGCCGGAGGGCGATAACAAATACCAAGTATGCGTCGCTGCTAATCAAGACACCCCGACGAACACGATCCCCAGCTACGAGATGGCGCAACGCACCAACCAGAAAGAGGAATTCGACATGGACATCCGCTTCGGATCTACCTGCCAGCATGGCGAGCAGTTGAACGTGAAAGGAGAGGCGTCGCAGAGCAAACAGTGGAAGGAACTTCTACAGGAGTCCCCGGTGATCCAGATGTGCGAGGAACAGATGAAACAGGGCAACAAGATCCTCAGGGACTGCCAGAACGCCGCAGCGTTCGCCAAGATACTGGACGAGTACAAGTTCAGCTTGAACATCGAGTCTGAACCACTCAGATTGATGGCTGACATGTTGCTCGAAACGATCAGCAACTCTGAATACGTGGACACACAGGTCGACAGCAGCAACCCGAAGAACGACGGCAAGAAAACCATCGACCTCGAGATGAAACTGTCCAAGGATTTCAATACGGTTAACTTAGCTGTGTTCACCAGCGAGATGGACATGTACATGAACAACGTCCCTGTGAGCCCGTTGAACCTCGAGGCCGAGGACTTGATGATCGAGGACGAGAACGTGGACGACACCATGTACGATCTCTTGGAATGTAAGTGATAGATGTTGTAATCATTGTTGTTGTTACTAGATTCTAGATTCAAGCTCTCGTTTCCCCCAGACTCCTGTATGATCGACCAGACCAGAGTCGAGACCTTCGACGACAACAGCTACCCGCTGCGCCTGGGCAAGTGTTGGCACGCGATCATGACCACATACCCTAAACTGAACCCGGAGAAGCAAGGCGAGAAGCTGCACATCCCCGAGGATATGAGCGTGAGCGTGTTGGCCAGAGAGATCGAGGACGGCCACAAGGAGGTGAAGATCATGCTCGGCGAGCAGGAGATCCTGCTGCTACCTGGAGATTCCGAGCCGCAGGTACAACTGAACTCGCAACCACTGAAGATCACGCAGGAGAAGGGCTTCCAGAAGAGGAAGGAGGGTGAGGTGATGTTGGAAATCAACAGACTGGCCGACAACTCGATCGCCGTGACGGCCGACGAGCAGGACGTGAAAGTGATCTTCGACGGAAAGCGCATTCTGATCAAGGTGAGGACGAATCTGTTTCTGTTGTCTGATAAATAGGGATCTGCAAGAAATAGAAGACACACTAAATTTTCTCTTTTTCTTGTATGTTGAGACTCGCTCACAAATTCTTTTATTTCTGTAACGTTGTGAATGCATAAAATCCACACTCTACTGATAAACTAATCTCCCATCTTCGGGTACCAAATCTCTTTCTAAAACGGACCATTCGCTTCCCAACAGGCTTCCGACGACTACCGCAACTCCGTGCGCGGTCTCTGCGGTAACTTCGACGGCGAGGCGAACAACGACTTCTGGGGCCCCGAGAACTGCGTGATGAGGACACCGGAGGTGTTCATCGCATCGTACGCGCTCACCAAGGACCAATGCGAGGGCCCGGCATTGCAGAACGCGAAACTAGTTCGCGAACAGTGCACACCGATCGGGCACTTCCGGCAGAGCAACGTGATCAGCGACGTTGATGCCGGACGACAGAACAACGAGAAGTTCGGCTACCAGCACAGCGGAGAACAGCCAAACGGGAAACACTGCAACACCCACAGGACCCAGGTCAAGGAGATGGACGGCAAGATCTGCTTCACCATCCGACCTGTCGTCACCTGCGCACCTGGCTGCTCGGCTGTCGAGACCAAGATGAAGAACTACCAGTACCACTGCATGGAGAAGAACGAGGCGTCGCTGAGCTTAAAGGGGAGGATCGAGAAGGGCGCCAACCCCGACCTCAGCCAGAAACGCATCGACATGTCGCAGTCGATCAGCGTACCCCTAACATGCAAAGCTTGAACACGGAACCTCCAGCGATTATACTAATCTAGTAGTGAACATCGTATTCGATGTATAGTTTCTTTTGTATTAATAAAATGTATAGTTTTCACATAAATTTTCTTGCTTCTCTCATCCTGTTGTCTGACTCGCCAGGACGGTAGCGTGCACGGGACACCTCAGCTGGAATCGGTCCAGTTGGCAGTCCATGTTCTTGATCTTGTCGTAGAGCTCCTTCATCCTGCATGGGTCTTCTAGGTCTGCATTCTCTTTTGGTTGACTTTCCAGTTTCCCTCTTTTCCCTGTTCGCGTCGTTGGTCTCGAAACGACCTCGCACTGCTGGTGCAACGACGCCTCCTTGAGTTCTCTGTTCTTCCGGCGCTGCATCCTCTCCTGCTTCTCGTACGGGAAACCTGAATAGATACATACGTTAAACTGGTCGATTGGTTTATGAGTTGTAAATGAAAAATCGTGAGACTTGCTTCTGAACACCGACACCACTCCGATCTTTAGATCCCTCTCGATCTCGCGGATCGCTTTCTCGCACCTCTCGTAGTGCGTGCCCCGGAAGATCGACGACTTCTTCGGGTCTATATCGCAATCACGGCAACAGACGACTTCTTTACCGCTGTACTTTCTGTACCCGAAGCACTTCAGCATCTCCTCGATGAACGTGAAGCTGGTCTTATCGATCCTGGTGACCACGCCCGGTCGTTGCTTCGTTCGCAGCAGATGATGAAGCTGTTGGAAAAAACGCGTCGAACATTGATTTTCTGAGTTTCGACAAGGAGCAGCTGGATCGATGCTTTGGTAGAGCTCTTTTGGGACAACCTAACGCGCAGAAATCACTCATGTCCGACTACCTTGAAGAGAATGAAGAGGACCCACTGCATCGACTCGAGCTCCAGCCAACGCTCGCGGTTTCTGATCTCGTTGCACTTGAACCTGCCGCGATTAATAATTCAATTAGACAATTTTTATTTTCCAGTCTATCGATAGTAGAACGAGGGAGTAGTTCGTTCACACCTGTTCATATCCTTCACTGTCTCTCCGTTCTTCTTGTAGACGGTCTCCAGCCATCGTCGCATCGCCGGGATATTGAGGACCGTCTTCCTGACCCAGTAACCTCGCCACGCCGCTTGGATTCTCGTCGCCATTCGATTGTAATAATTCTCCCACATCCGATGAACACGCTCGACCAGGTATCGATCCGCGAAAATGCGGACATAATAACCGCGCCAGTGCCGCTGAATAGTGATCGCGCTCCGGTGCAGCAACCGGAAATGCTCACGGGTCAGTATACCACGGATCCACGCCTAAAACGTGACCTCTTGATCGTTTCACCCGTCTTCCCTAAATCACCACTCTCTTTATACACCGATTGCTAAAAATGACTCGACTGCATTTATTAAAGCTTCCGGTGACCATTCAGCGGCCCCAAAAATTCTATAAAATCGTAGCAATTTATGGAACGAAATTTAAATCGAACAGTTAAGATGTACTAATATTTGGACAATTTACAATTAATATTTAGATGCGGCACTCAAAGCGTTGAAACTAAACCTACCACCGCCAGTCAAATGGCCGGTTTCTGGTTTTTATTTCACAATTATTGAAATTATAATGACGCTTTCAAGGGGAATAAAAATCACAGAAAATCTATATAAATTCTATGATGTCATTTTTTTAAGGCAACACATGCCAGCCATTTTTAGAGCTCGGTAGGTTCAGTGTTAAGAAATATTCTTTCACGAGAACACATGTCCGCATTAGTTAATTTATGTAACAATTTCTCGCGTGATGATTTTTACATTTTCCATAATCGTGAACTAAAGAGACTCGGTACTAGTTTTAACAAATTATTGACTAGATATAGTACTTCCCACGGAGATTGTTGCTCGTATTACATCACTACGGATCGTAACGATCATTTTCCTCGTGAAAACAATATTTTTCTTCGGCGAAATCCACCTCGCGGAGACTTCGACGCGCGGGCAGGAGAGTCGCGCGGGAAATTCAAAATCGCATTCGGTTAGATATTTTTCGATTCATCTTCCTCAAGAATGATCTTCGCAAAAATCCGGAATTATGTCTACAGCAGCGATATCGCGCGAGAAATGCGAGAGCGTGAATTTTTCGGATAAAAATTTGGCCAGCTGTTAGAGAAACGGCATCACCGCGAGTCGCGGTCTTGACCTTAAACATCGATATCTCGGGTGTCGATTACGGCGCCCGGCACTTTGTTATTAACGAGCGAACGATAACTTTCTCGAGAGAGAGGTTATCGTTCGTGTATTCATTGTGCTCTCAGGTTAACCTGTATTTTACGTGCCGCAATAAAATGCTCGCGTCTGATCGACTCAGCATAATCGTCGCTGCTCTTGATCTCTTCCTGGAAATCGATGGGATCGACAGTGAGTCGCAGCACCGAGACCATTGTCGATCCAAACAAATCTGCTAGCTGAGCAAAGTTGGGCACTTCCGATATCGATTCTCGATTTTAACATAATCGACGGAAGATCTGTGAGTATTCGGAAAATTGTCGAAATTTAATTACAAATTGATTAGATTCAACTCGAAATATAAATGCACGCTGTACAGAGAGTTAATTATTAATTCAATAGGTTGAGTGTATTTGAAGATTAATTTAGGAAGAGGTAACTCTCGAGGGAAACAATAAATAATTTATTTCGTACATGCGCGGAGCAGAAGGACGACGAGAGCGACGAAGATGATGATCAGGACAACTGTGATCACGATCGCGCCGACATTGCTCCTCTTCTGTGCTGTCTTCATCATGTGAAAGTCCTTCCGGGACTGCAAAGCGAGAATCATGAGATAATTAACAATACAGGTAGGTAAGTGTAATGAAATGTTTATAACACGCTGTTTGCACGAGAAGGAGGAAACTCTCTGCAAAAATACGTCCGCGGGGCTGTTAATCGTTCTCCGATACTCTCGTAATTAACGAGCCCGCTATCTTCGCGCCGTTTCTAAATAAAATAGCGTAATCACCAACGCGCGACCAACCCCGGGCAAATAAACAACGCGGACGTTTACGAGACTGGGGTCGTAGCGGCAATATTTAGCCCGGCGAGTTATTGTTCAATGAAAACTTCTTCTCCCGACCGGTTACTTTAACAACCGAGCCATAATCTGATTACTGGACTGCGGATCTTTATGCAGAATAAAAATTGTCCGCGTGGATAACTAGAGAAGTGAAATAAAAATTGATTTCTTCTCTTCATAGTCTCGATAGATCGTAAATAATGTAATTGTACATTCATCTGATTAGTAGACTGTGGATATTTATGCAGAATAAGAAACAGAAGTGTATTTTATCGTTTAATCGTTTCTGTACTTCGAAAATAATAAATATTTTCTTATATCGATCGTAGAGTTGTTAATAAAAAATATATTAATGCTATCACTGGTTCGATCAATTGTTATTTAACAGCAATTTTGCAAATTACCACATTAACCTCAACGTTTCGATCTTAATTTAGATCATTTTCAAGAAATAATTGCGTCTGTAAATTATTATATGTATGTTATGATATTATACTGCATGTTGCTTTTAAATAACAGTTGATCGAACCAGTGCGCCGATAGCATTAATATATTTTTTATTCGAAAATAATATTCTGAAATGCTTCTAATCTCTCTAGTGGAAGTTCTGTCGTATTTTAAAGAAAACATTTGAATCAATTTAGAAAAATATATGTTTAATATTATTCTGAATTATCTGCTTATTTAAAATACGACAGAACTTCCCCTCCGTCCTAATATTTAAGTGGTTTAAGAAAATATAGCACACGTTCTAGGCCTGTCCAACTCTAATGTGGGAGGTGACGTTCCCCCACTATTTGACATGGTCGCGCCGTAGTGGCGACGGACTGAACGCGTGGCCCGCGAAAAGAAGAAGTTGGACAGGCCTGAAGCAGCCCCACAATTTCGAAAAGTTCAACACACTCGAAATAAACTCCCAAAAATTCTCTTTTCACTCGGAAATCGAAAGAGATCGGTCTCGTGAAATGCTCGTAGGAGCACTATCAATCGATTATACCATGATCTGCAGGCTCTGGGTCTTCCGTACCAGTTCTTCCAACCTCTGACCTCTATCGATCAATTTCTGGACGCCATCCATCAAAGTTTTCCTAATTGCCACCAGCTCGCACTCCAACCGAGGAACAGCTTCCACCTCCTGTCGATTGTACTCCTCCTAAAATTCCACGTGTTTAATCTTCATGCGATTCTCCACTTCCATTTTATTTTTTAAATATTGAATCGTAATATCGTTGGACTCGCCAGTATTTTCTTCAGAGGCTGCGACAGGTCGGTGAGAGCCAATTTGGTTAAGTCTTTGGACAGGTCGGCCAGAATCGGCAATTCCCTGTAAATGCTTCTCAACTTCTCCAGGAACAGATGACTGCGGGACTCTAATGACGCTGCGGATGATGGACACTCTGGTTTCGACGTCAGACAAGCGTAATGCAATTCGCCGATCAGCACGTGCACCGTGTACCTGTGAACAATTGAATTCAAGGTCTTACACAATGTACAAGCAGCGTAGAAAGTAATGGTCGTCCTTCATAATTGTTGCTAAAGTTGTTTTTCACATCAACACTCACTATGTACTCATCAATAGACTGCGGATTTTTATGCAATTTTCAATTTTTGTAGACGAATTTCAAGAAAGTGGATTAATATAGAATCTTATTTTCCGTGGTAGTAGACTGTTTAGATCTGAAATAAATTAAAATCGTACTAAATTCTGTCATATTTTATATCCTAGCATTTTTTTTAAATTTTCAAAAGTCATAATTGCATAGACATCCGCAGCCTATTCATCAAAAACAGAAAAAGCTTGAAACGAATCATGTGTCGCAAACAAATTGCTATTGAGTTATGTGCCCATAATTATGAAAGCGGTCCAAGTCGAAATTTAAAAAAAATGATTTTATCAATTATTTCACATGAGATTATTTTAAACTAAATTAATTCAATGTAATTTCTACGATATATGAAATTCATTTTTAGTGTTAATATCCTTAACTCTTCTAACAGCTTATATCTCAATAACAATTTGCTTGCGACGTATGGTTCGTTTCAAACATTTTCTCTTCTCGATGAGGAGTGGGTGTTGATGTAAGAAAAAAAGTTCAACAACAATTCTGTTTGTTATACACAACTTTGCGACGAGTTTCTTTTAAAAATGTCCACCGATCCGGAACTGTAGATTCTATGACGGAAGACCACAGATGTAGGGTTAATAGCTTTTAGCGTTAATTTCGTTTAATGTAGTAAGACCTTTGGACGATGTTCGTCATTGAGCGCGTAATTTAAGGAATTCTCTCTCGAGGATTCTCTTACTTGCCCCGATCGAGACTGATCCTGTCGTTCTCCACCGATTTCAGGCCGTCTACCGTGCTGAGGACGATCGCCCTGTACGCTGGATCCTGTTTCGCAGAATGATCCGCGATGATTTTGCAGCCGGTTTTCTCCCAGGACGCGACCAACGCGTAATGCACCGTTCTGCTCATCGTTGACGGTCCACTCGATTCACACAAAACCGTAGTAACGTATCGACTGGACGTGATCCAGACCCTGGATCGTCGCTGGAGAAGCTGCTCGCGACGAGGAACGCGGAGGAATCATAACTTTCGCGTCTGAATCGGGTCGAGAGGCGAGCGAGGGCCTGTTTACGAGGGTTAGCCGACTGTATCGGCAATGAGTAATGAAACAAGTTTTCGATAAAGCCGATAAAACCCGCGCCGCACGCCGAGGAGACGTTCCTCCGCCGCGACGCCTCGCCATTGTCTGATTCCGCGGATTTTTTCAAAATCGGCCGCACCGCTGGCCGAGATTAAATAATTAACCGTGGTTCGATCAGTACGAGGCGCGGTGGTCTGATTAATGTTAAACGAAATGTTGAACACAGTGGCTGATCGAGAATTTTGCGGTGAAACAGTCGATGTATTGCTACACTTCTTATTGTTAACTCGTCGGTGATGAATCAGCGCTTCGATCGGTATGATATGACCGCTAATTAATTATTTATTGCTTTTACGAAATGTTGAACACAGCGGCTGATCTATACCGGTTATTAAGGCAGTCAAATATTCATGATTTCCAAGCTGTATAGAGAATTTGTACTTTAATAGAGAGCATCGTTGTCGAAACGAATCGTGGGTAGTTGGACTAGTAGTGAATTACAATTGAACCATGATAATGGTTGGAGATCAAAACAATGAATGCTATTTTAATTTAGCTAATTCAACTTTACTCCTGCTTACTACTCTGTGTAAAAATAAGAAAATCATTTCATAGTATATGTGGTGCACATAATGTGCAATAATACAAGAGAGTACCCGTACGTACTAGTGGAGAGCTTGTAAAAAAGTTTGAAAAGGAGATTCGATAAATAGAGAAGATTCGTACATCTATATGTTCAAAAATAGTTCTTGCTGTATGCTTTATTAGCGTTTTGATTAGCGCCGCAGTAATACCCCTACGGTGGTGAGGAAATTCACAACAATTATAAAATTATCTTTTATAAGTTTATAAGATGATATTATAATATATTACCTGCACATCTTTTCTCTTCAGTAACTGATTACCCAACCCTTTTGACGTATACACATAGTCACTTAACCTCTTCGACTTCGTCACAATAATTTCTTCTATTGATTTCTATATCCCTTCATTCATTTTCAAATATCGCATTTTAGTTCAAAGATGATTTCCCATTGCTTCATGCATATATTTTCTTAAAACCACTGTAAATATTTTAAATATTATGCGCCAAAGAAAACCTCTCGATTGGTAGACAGCCATTGATCGATAGTGTCCTTGTTCGTGGCCAGCCAATCGATGCTGTTCTCGATCTCCTCGATGGCGTTCATTTTCGCGACTTTTGTCACGCCGAGATCGCTATGTTGCCGAAAGAATTCTTTCGTCTGAAAAATAATAGGATTTGAACTATGGATTTCAGAAAAATTTGCAAGTTGATATTTATTGAACGAACCTCGTGTAACATTTGTCGATCCTTGAACGACGAAACGATCACAAGGACAGTTTTGCCTAGATTGTAACCCTCGGCCACATACTTTTCGCGGAGGCTGTCCCAGTTAGATCTGGAAATTGTCCTTTGTGTTTCGATAATTGGTGGAGGAAGTTCGTTTATTAAGAGAAAATTAATTTTGCCAGGAAGAGGCGCATTTTTAACCTTCAGTTACTCGCACATCACTTTCTGCATAAATGGAACTTTTCCATTCCAACATAAATACATTTTTATTCAATACAACTGTTAGGAGATAGCAATGTTCAAAGTGATATCCGTAACAGGAAACTGTCTTATCAACCTGGTTGCCAAAAGGTCCCAGGATCATGGAAATGATTGACAGGTCGTTTAATAGATGGCGCGTAAACAGACACGTTCCAGTAACGCGTATTATGTATAAATAGACTGGAAGAGCCCTTCTTCTGTGCCTTTTCGTAGTACTGTAAACAGTGTCGCGTTGCATTGTATTTACGATTATATTATATTATCGGTTCATTTAAATATATGTACATTAATAGTACAAGTATACTGTTCGCGAGTGCGTGCAATTCATTTATCATATCCCCAAGAATAACTACTTTAATGAAAAATAAATATTTGCTAGTATACTCGACACCTTTGTCCACGCTTGAAACACAAACTTTAAAGTTTCGAGATTGCAAGTACTATATGCGAGTAATTAAAAGTTATTGAACGATTTTATAAATGATCCCGGGTAACCCAGCCGTAGGAGCTCGCACCTTACGAAGTCCCAGACCACTTTGAGCCCCACGGGGCCGGCCGCCATCTTGATCAACACCTGCGCGAAGTCCTGTTTGCGGACTAGATTCTCGTCGGTCGCTCGTTCGAGATACCTGAACCAGAAGACAGTTGTTCGTTATGCGGCAGAACAGTGTTGTTAAATATACTATTATATATTTAACGTAACATTCCATGGCTCATTGGCTCGCAGGACGAAGTACGATGTTACTTTGAGAAGTTATAATAAACGCCATCGAAGGTCGAAACTTTCCTCGCTGCCCTACGTCTATCTTTAACTTCCGTATCTTCCGTTGTAAATATACAGAATATTTACAACGCGCACAGTTCGATGGAAAAATATATTATGAAGTTATCGAAACTGCCAAGATGCTTTCTTGAGGAAAAAAAACTAAATTCAAGCATTACCGTGAGAATCGCGTCCGTTTAAAATTAATATTCGAAAATATCCTTTCAATTTTGCGTTGCTCTCTGTCCCCATTACATACAGAGGTCAATTTCGTTTGCTAAGCTCTATCGTCCAGCGATTCGATTTGCCGCATGCACCGATAACATCGATAACAATAGGAAAAAATCGGTAATATAAGCGCGGACTCGCGAATGGTTGAACGAGCATATATTTTCCATGGAACATTCAGCCGGCTCTGTTTACTGGAATTTATTTCCAGGTTTTAATCGGCCAAAGGCTCCATAAATAAACGATACAATATGGATATTGATAGGCGGTCCCCGCGCGAGATAAGGTGCCGGTAATTAGCTAGTAATTGAATGGGAAAAGTCGACGGACCGGGTTAGGAGACTTTTATCTTGCAGACCGGCCAGTCCGGCGATTAGGCGATCCCTTTCTTGCGCGTCGGTTTCCGTCGCGAGCAGCCCCCACATCTTCTCGAATATCGATTCCACGTCGGCGGATTTCTCGGCGAGACCTATCATAAACATCGCGCCATAAATAATAAGGACGCGGGCCATTTATATTTATATTTTCTGCCTCACCGAACAGGTAAACCACCGATCGGATGTCCGCTCGCAGAGGTTCACCGTCGAGGAAGCTTCTCAGCTTCTTCCCGGCTATCTTCAGACAATGCTCGTGGCCTATGCTGCAAGCTGCGTGCAGTACCAGCAAGCCCAGTTCTCTTGAAACAAATGCCAACGGCTTTTCTTAATTATCCGGAATTCGCGATTTAGCGATTGGTATAGTGGACCTTTAGCTATCCCCAGTATCAATTTCGTCGACTTCAAATCAAGATATTTCTTTCAACCCACATCATTTTTAATCTATGCAATCTGTTTTACATTGGGCATATCAAATTAAACCTGTTTTCTCATACAACACTCGAGCTTTTTACAATTTATAGAATACAAACGAATTTACTAATATTAAAACTGCTTTGAATAATGGTATGGCAATTTTTAATGGCGTCTGGGAATCGCCATTCGGGTTAAAGTATATTTTTCTGTGACAATTACGATTTCATCGAATGGAACAATGAAATAAATTTTTCCTGGACGCATCCGTGGCTTGATCTTCATTTTACTGGTCAGAAATAAAAGATCAGAAAAATCTAAGAAAATATTATAATGTTATTTTTAATGTAACAAAGTCATTAACCCTCGTACGCTCAGGCATAGTTGCATAAAAGATCCTAGAATAATATTTCACCCCTTCTTACTTCACATTTCAAATCTACGGAATTATGCTTCAAGAACAGTGTGACATTTCAAAGAAATAGATTTTGCAACACAGACAAAAAGAAATCAATCGTTTTACAATATGCGAGAAAGGTAAATGGACGAATTCTCACCCTGAGGAACGTATGAGGGTTAAGGGATGAAATCAATTTTTATTTTATTCCTGCTTCCTAAAATCAATGCAGAACATTTTCATTTTGCAGATCTACATTATTCAGATCTACCGATTAAGACTCGAGCTTTGCCGATCGCCGAATACTTTTATCTCGAAGACAGCGACGCAACAATCGTCCCAGCAACATTTTCATCGTGCATATTGTATACGAGTTATATTATGCAACGAGCGCCGACTAATGGCTCTGTTTCCATGTTAATTAATTTGTAGGAAGCTGATTATCGCAGGAGCCATCACGGTCAACGCGTTAATCCCTTCCCCGCTAATTGATCAATACATCATGCAGGTGGACTCGCATTTATACGTCGTTGTATAATAATCCCGAATGCGTAATAAGCCTGAAGGTCCATTTAGTCGGGCTCGAAAATATCTATCGACGGAATCGATACGAAATTGAACTAACCGATTCGGCAGCTTTTTTTCAACGGCGACGCGCCATCCGAGTCGATGATAGATGTCATCGACCAGTCTCCTAGCGTAGATCTGCAAAAATTCATAGTGAATTAATATTTCGAGAAAATCGTCTGGAGACTGGGGTACCTGGAAACGGTTGTGCAACTTTGTTTTGCCCAGTAATCTGTTCATCTCACTGAACCAATCAGCAGCCACCGCCCAGGGCTGATAGGATGTCTCGTTCGAGAGGTAGACTGTTAGGTTCATCGCGGTAGCATAATTCAAGCTCGACGCGTCCGCCAACAGGAAGGCATCGTGCAGCAGATCGGCTCTGTCCGTGGGACTCAGCGCCTGAAATATCAGATGATTGCATAAGCTCGTGCCCGAGCTTGAAAATAAAATTCAATTTTAAACTTTAAAGAACACAGCTTTATTAATCAATTATATAGTCACCATTCTTTTTAGAATTAATAATTATAAACATCAAGAATTGTACGAAGATCAAGAATTCTACAAAGATCAAGAATGGTTTTAAAATCAAGAATGGTTTAGAAAAGAATGGTGGCTATATATATATTTTAAAATTTAAACATTGAATTTTATTTTCAAATCGCGCACGAACTTATGCAATCATCTGATAGTTAGCAGTCTCATAGTAATCTCTTCCAGCGGTTGTTCAAACATCAGGTCGATCAGTTTCGCATTTTTCCAAAATAGTTTATAGAAGAAATTCTAATGTTTTTACAGAGGTCTCAATCTATATTGGGAAATTGATAATAGCGTGCAAGTTAGGAACTGTTTTGGAAATAGGCTTCATCACTTGATGATCTCCGCGCAGCAAGTCGCCGAAGATGTTCCAGCTGTCCTCCGTGTAATTGACGACGTAGTACCCGACGGATCTGTGATTCAGTTTAATCCAATCCACCCTGTTCTCCAGAGTCAGTTCCACTGCAATCAATTCAATTATCCATTTCGCACCGCGGCGGAAACGGCGGACAGCGCGCGGCCAAGATCCTTTCTAAATCAATTCGATCGCGATCATTACCGCAGGAGTAGTTTGCCAGGAACCAGTCGAACTTCACGCCGTCCATCCGGCTGGTTATGTACTTCACGGGGATCGTCCAACTTCCATCGCTGTAACGAGAAATTTGCCACCATTGTTATTCTTGTTATCATCATTCTTCCCCATCACCTCCATAAAAATTAAATTTTCAACCGAGTTTTCAACTTTGAGAATTTCTCCTGTTCCGACCACGGAAGCTACGTGGACGATTTTTACACGGAAATATTCTGTACACTCTTCCGAATGTAATAGTATTTCTTTTATAACATTACAATGTCTGAATAATTTTTAACCCCCAATGCTATAAAAATTCAATTTTCAGCCAAGTTTTCAACTTTGAGAATTTTTCCTGCTCCGACCAAGTAAGATACTTAGACGATTTTTACACGGAAATATTCTCTACACTCTCCCGAATGTAACAGTATTTCTTTTATAACATTACAATGTCTGAATAATTTTTAACCCCCAATGCTATAAAAATTCAATTTTCAGTCAAGTTTTCAACTTTGAGAATTTTTCCTGCTCCGATCAAGAAAGATACTTGGACGATTTTTACACGGAAATATTCTGTACACTCTCCCGAATGTAACAATATATATTTTTTTATAACATTACGACCATTTAAAGATTTTTTAATAATTTTTAACCCCCAATGCTAGAGAAATTCCATTTTTAGCGAAGTTTTCAACTTTGAGAATTTTTTCTGTCCCAGTCACAACAGCTGCGTGGACGATTTTTACACGGAAATATTCTGTAAACTCTTCCGAATGTAACAGCATTTTTTTATAACATTACGACCATTTACAATTGTTTGAATAATATTTAAAGAGAGCATGGCACGATTGCACGTACTCGAGAGTCTCGTGAAATTTCTTGCTCGCAGCGAACCGTCGCTGCGAGAGTCTGAAGATCTTCTGATCATGGATCAGATTGATCACCGGAAATCCCGGGAAGCTGGTCCACCGATTCATGAAATCGACGATATCGATAGTGGTGCGGCTACTGTTCTGCAGAATCTCAAACAGGTCGCGCGAGGCTGCGTTGCGAAAACGATGTGTCAGCAAATAGTCCCTGATCCCGTAGATGAACCTCGAGTTGCCTATCGCGTCCTCGAGCATCCGGATCACTGCTGCAGCCTGCGATTCATAGATCTTCTCTGAGAGAAGGAAATGCTGGAAAGACGATTTCGACATTTGCTGGATCGCGGGAGTTACGCTTGGCGCCGTGGGATGACGCCACTGTCCAAGTTTCCTAATTTTCGACAATTTTTGACCTGGACGGATCTCGGTGAAAAGTTTCTTAACACCTCTTTTTCGAAATACATTCAACAAAAAGCGCTGGATCTCTGGCCGTACTTTTTGATAGGAGATCCGATCGAACATCTCCTGTATATCCTGAGGATCCTCGACGCGTTGCACGATGGACCTGGCCCTGATCTTGCGGTCGTGTCTCATGGCGATGTACTTCGTATGCAACGGAAAGGAGTCTATCTAATGGAAAGATCGAATCCGTGAATATATACAATCAATTTATTGCCAATTCCTATGTCGTCTATAACGGTAAAAAAATCTCGAAACACATAAATTGGTACTGAATTTGGTACACAGGCAGCCCAAAGGGGTGCACGAATATGTTTTTATCCCGGAAGTCCTTCAGGATTAATCGCTAAAATTAAATTAGTTATTTCTCTGTTCTCTGTAACGGTAAAAAAATCTCAAAACACAGAAGACATAGAAAGCTGAAATTTGGTACACAGGTAGCCGGTAAACCAGAAGGGTGCGCGAATATGTTATGATCCGGGATCAAGTGTTAAAAATAAATTAGTGGCATACCTCCAGAACTAAGCCAGCTATTGATTTGTCGACAGGAATTATGCTAGTCTATAATAATTAGGGGATAGTACTGATGGACCTGATTCCACTGCGGGAACATGAAGTCCAACGCCATATGCTCCATGTAGGTCGCAAACCCTTCGTTCAGCCACAGATCGTTCCACCAGCTGAGGGTGACTAAATCCCCAAACCACATGTGCGCCAATTCATGGGCCACCGTGTGACAAACACTCCTCGTGTTCATGGTGGAGCTGTCGTTCTCCGTGTGCAACAATTCCGTCTCCCTGAAGGTGACCAGGCCCCAATTCTCCATGGCACCAGCGTTGAAGTCGGGAATCCCTACCAGGTCTGAAGTTTGTTACTTTTATTTAGCAAAAGGATCCACTGTTGAGCGATCGGCAATGGTTACCTAGCTTGGGTAGAGGGTAGTCGATGTTGAAGACGGTCAGATAGTACTCCATAGTCTTCACGGCCACGTCCAACGCGAACCTGGTCTTGTTCTTGTACATCGGTCTCATGCAGACGTTCACAGGTATGCTGCTGCCATTCAGCACCGTCAACGACGACTCCAGACACTCGAAGTCGCTGACGAGGAACGCTACCAAGTACGTGGACATCGGTGGCGAGGGCTCGAAGAACGTCACCGACGTGGAGCTGTCGTCTTTCATCGTCTCTGTTCTCTGGAACAAGTGCTATCCTAACCAACGTTCACAGACGACGTTGCAACTCACCGTCACTGGCATGTTCGACAGCGCGCGATACTTCTCTGTGTGGAGAATGCGGATGAGGAACGTGGACTTGAATAGTGGCTCGTCGAAACATGGAAAAGCGGTCCTCGCGAAGAACGGCTCGAACTGAGTTACCGCTAACTTTCTGCGAATAATTATAGTAGATTAATCGTGGATTAATCGTGGATCTCTCTGTCCACTGGGAATTCGTGTTACCTGATCGACCCACTGGGATCAGTATACTTGCTCAGATAGAATCCGGACACTTTCCCTTTCAAACTCCCACTGAAATTCATCCTCAGGGAATACTGTCCCGAGGGAATGATACTGAGCGTCTTGATGACTATCATCTCGCGTTTGTCGATGGGTGTCACTGACTTTATAGTGATTTCCGCTTGGGATCGTTGAGAGTGCAGCTTGGTCGAGAGCACTGTCAAGTTGCTCGAGTGCAGGACGATATAGCTTCGGGCCTGTAACGATTAATTATAATTATAATATATATGTATAACGATTAATTGAGATTAGATGTTGAAGTCTAACGTTTAGTATTTCGATGTCGATGCGGACGGAGCCGTGGAAGTCGTCCTTCCGGAAGTCCGGAGCGATCGCGATAACGTAATTGCTGGGTACGACATCCTCTGGCAGACGTTTGTCGACGTCCACGGGTTCGACGCGATGTCTTCCGGTACTCCCGGTCTCCTGAAGATCCACCAGCCGCGAGATCATCGCAATTAAGATAAACAGCCGGCCGATCATCCTCTTTTTCGGAACAATGACTGGCCTGTTCCGACGAGCCCCTTATCAACGCTCGGATAGAAAACAACTCTTTATTCACCGGAGCCTCGCTAGCTGATTAAGAGTTTCTAATTAAACGTGGCATCGAGATTGGTTAGCCGATCTGCTCTCGAAGAGAGCCACTCCGGAAGAGTCGGCTCACTTCAGCTGGATTGGGGGTCGATCCCCGAAAATCGAAGAAATTATCGCCTGCACCTGCGCTAAACTGAAAATTAAAAATTAAGAAGAGAATGCAATTGTGATGGAGAATATTCGTGCGAAGGGGGACATCGAGGAGGGCGGTTTTTAATTTTTTTACCACGAGGGCCCCCCCCCCGAAAAATCTATAAAAATTAATAAACAATGCTTGTCCACATACACTGATACAGGAAAAATATAAATGACGACGCTCTGAAACTTCAACGCGAAATCTACATTTTTCCACTTATTTTGAGGTTTCTGATTTTCCATGACCAGGATAAGGATTCGAATTAATTGCAGTATGCGTGTTTAGCAAGTATTCCATTTTTTTTTTGCATATAAATGAATGGTGGCGAAATTTGTGCGATATTTTGTATGAAATATTTAGACCTTGATAAGCCCCAAGTGGTATTTATCGATCATGTTCCGAGAAGTTTACAGTTTACAGGCGTCGGTTCTCAACGGGGAATGCCATTCGGAGGTGAAAGTATAGTGAGCAGCGGCTTCGTTCAAAGCGGAGCACCAATCGGAGGCCCCTGTGAACAAAGAGGGTCTGTTAGATACGACATGGACGAAGATAAGTCGCGAGGCGAAAGTAGGGGAATTATATAATTCCAGGCTAACCTTGGGCGGCGGTTAGTCTGCGTTTCGTCAGAATTTCGCTCGGTCCTACGGTAAGTTCAAGTGCAGTGTTCATTTTAATTCATTTATTCCGTGAACAACCTTCTGCTTTGGATGGACTTTCGTGGCTGATCCGGCGTTGTTTCCAGATTAACAAAAATGGCAAAATACAAGTTGACGTACTTCAACGTTATGGGTTTAGGAGAGCCCATAAGATTCTTGTTGAGCTACGGCGGTGTCGACTTCGAGGACGTTCGGTTGGAACACTCGTCCGCTGAATGGACCGCCATAAAGCCAAGTAATCATAGTGTGATCACTAGACTGCGGATGTTTATGCAATTTGCCACTTTTGTGGACGAATTTCCAGAAACTGGAATCAAATAGAATCTTATTTTTAGTGGTAGTGGTCTTCGCAGGTCTGGAATAAATAAATTCTGTCGAATTTTATACTCCAGTAACTCTTGAACATTTTCAGAAACCACAAGATCGGCAGTATAGTGATCACTAGGCTTCTAAAAATTTTCAGAAAATCCTAGGGTATAAAATTCGACGGAATTTAGTAGGATTTTAATTTACTTCTGATCTGAAAAGACTGCCACCACAGAAAATTGCAAATTGCATAAACATCCGCAGTCTAGTGATCACGATTTAACCCGTCGCCTTAACACTAAACAAGATCCAATTTATTTATTCAAAATTATTCTAATTATTTCCTGTGAAAGCATCTTCGTAACTTCGATAATTGCAAAATCAAAGATCTGGAACCAGTCATTTTGACCGGTGTCGGTAAATCTTCCAAGGCGAAGATTTAACGTTTTGCACTCCGAATTATTTTTCAATTTTCTTGCCAACAACTCCCTACTATATTTTAAGTATTTCATTTGAAATTTACTTCAAAGGACAGTTTCGTGACTGCTACTTATTTTAAACAATGTTGTTTACTAATTACATTAAATATCAAACTTTGTTGTAATTTATATTTGTGGATCTTATATTACAGAATATAATTAAAGGAATAAAGGCAGTACTAAATACATATAAAAACCCGTTCTATTTCCATTTTTCTTTCTCTGATGTCGAGATAAACTCGACGAAGGAGTGCAAATGATTAAAGGAACGCCGAGCACCAATTAGAGCGTACGAATACAGCAAGATTTTGGCTGAATTTCCAGCGACCCCGTTCGGCCAGGTGCCCACGTTGGAAATCGACGGGAAAGTTTACTCGCAGACGTTGCCTATCTGCCAATATCTCGCCAAACAGTTCGGTCTGCGTGGAACGACCGATCTCGACAACCTGGAAATCGACGGAATCGCGAACGGCCTCCACGACTTCAGGAGACGTAAATATTGATTCGTTCGCCGGTCAAATTGATTTCTTTCTGGCGATGCTTGTCGCGTAAATAGCACCTGGATTTCTCTTCCTTTCTCTCTCTCTCTCTCTGACATGATGTTCCTTTTCACAGTCGTGGTGTCGAACTACTACAGGGAAACCGATCAGATCTTGAAAGCTAAAAAGAAGCCGGACGTGTTCTCGAGGGTGATACCCTTGTACCTGAACACTCTGGAGGCTCTGGTCCAGAAAAACGGCGGCTACCTGCATGGAGGACAGGTGAGTACTTCTGGAGTCATTAGAAGATTAGGTTACTCAAAGTTCAACGACTTCTTTTGGCCAAAATTTACTTATTTTTTGACGAAAGTACTTATCGAAATTACTCGCTGAAAGCAAAGTGTTATTATTAAATTGTGGATCTTTATAGAGAATATAAATTTGAATTTTGAAAATTGAAATTTGACCTACCTAATTCTGTTAGAATGAAATGCACAGTCTAGTAATGATTAATTGTTAATATTTGATTACAGTTGAGCTACGCGGATCTATTTTTCGTCGCCATTTCGGACTCGTTGACGACAGTGTACGAGTCCGACATCACAGCAGATCATCCTAACTTGAAGGCACTCAGAGAGAAGGTTCTATCGATTCCAAGCATCAAGACGTGGGTCGAGAAGAGACCGAAGCTACCGTTCTAGTTCATTCCTATAGTAATTCGTTCTATTTATCTTGTATAAGATTTGAATAAAACAAACAATTTCACGGCTTTTCTAAGATCCTTTCTTTTATCGATCGTCGACCACTACGGGGCCTACGTTATCGATGAAAATCGAACATGGAATTCGAATACAAACGCTATTTCGAAATAACAGTGGATCGTTCGAAAAGTTGTATGCATTTATAATTGACTGAATATATGAAACAGTAAAATATTAGAAAACTTCAAGAGTACATTTCAATGTGTCATATTTACCAGACGTTGGCATTGGCCGAGCCGGAATCCGTCCGTAGTAGTACACGCGCACTGATTGGCCCTCGTTCTTCGTTAATAACTCGTTATTAGACTAACAGATAGACAAGAGAAAGAGTTAATATTGCATTTTTATCCAGTTCTAAGCTATGTTTAACGTTTCAAGTCTCTAGCTCATCGGGAAGTTAGTTTAAAATCAATTGCAGAATTCCTACCGAACAGACAAACAAACTAACAGACAGACAGACAAGAAAGCGAACTAATAAAAACGTGGTAAAATGACAAGATTGATTTTATTTAGACTTTGTGCGGCTCCTATTGTAATATGTACGTCCACTACTAAAGATATCTACACAATCGTTTCTCACGAAATCAGTTTCATTATTTTTCTAATTATAAAATAAAACACCTGGACACCGGTCATCTTGGGGTTACCCTGTGTTCGTCGACAACTCATTTCACCGACATTGTTTTCATCGACACGATTTGATCGACATTAACTTTCGTCTACACTATGTTTCCATCGACATGATCGAATCGTCGACAAATGTTTTCATCGACATGATTTGCCCGACACTGTGTTTTCATCGACACATTATTACATTACATCGAAATACTATGATTTTTGTTCATTTGTGTGTACTTATCAATAAAGTTTGCCTATTTGAAGAAATTCCGAGTAACAGCAATAAAAACAAGCGAACAATAAAAACTTTGATCCAAATAACAATGGTTTGTAATTCTCTTTATTATTTATTATACAAGCAACTAAATGCGTCGAGAACATAACAATGATAACGATTAATCAACATTAGTAAATACGGATTTGGTGTCAGTGGACTGTCGATGAAAACATATAGTGTTGGTCAAATCATGTCGATGGAAACATTTGTCGACGATTCGATCATGTCGATGAAAACATAGTGTCGACGAAAGTTAATGTCGATCAAATCGTGCCGATGAAAACAGTGTCGGTGAAATGAGTTGTCGACGAACACAGGGTAACTCGTCATCTTGACCGGTGTTGGTATGTAGTTGAAATCGAACAGTTTCGGTCGTTCGAAAATGGTTTCGTTTCGCGCGCTGCGCGCTGCGGAGAGGGTGGCGTCAGCTGGCGGCGGTTAGGCCAATGAGCGGTCTCGAATGATCGGTGCGCATGGTGGGCTGCGCGCGACCATCTGGTAGCCGCGGAGTGAGCCGTCAGTGTGCGCGCCGCGGAGAGAGAGAGTCAGACAGACAGACATCTTGTAGTAGAATTTAGCGGCGGTGGTGTTTTCGACCGTGGGTGTCGGTGTCACGGTATCGTGGTCCCGGTGCTGCTAATTACGGTGTGGTCGCGGTCGTCGTGATAATCATCGTCGCCGTCGCGATCGTCGCCACCGTGACCGTGGTCGTCGTCGCGACCATCGTCGCCGTCGTAGTAGTTTTACCAGTGGTCGAGCGGCATTCGCGCAGCTCTCGCGTAGCCGTCGCGCTCCGACCGACTCTTATCAATCTTATCGGGAAGATCATCGGTGAAAAATCCGCGGTAACGGCGGCTGTCTTCTCGCATAGGTGTCCCGGCTGTCAGGTGTTGGCGGTGCCGCGCGAGGCTCCGTCGTGCTGGCCGTGCAGCTCGCGTGGTCCAGCGATCCAGTTACTCGCCCCGCAAAAGGCGTTGGTGGTTACCTTTCGGCTCGGGAGGGCAGAGGGAGCGAGGGAACGAGAAGACTCTAGCAAGACCGTCGAAGAGATAGAAAGAGACAGAGTGACACACCGAGGGAGATAGAGAGAGCAGAGCATCAAGATAGAAAGAGAGAGAGAGCACGTTGATCAGTGTGCGTGACGTGCGTGCGTGTGCATGCGTGCTCGCTCGCTCGCGTGTCTCTTTGCGAACAGCACCGGGGAGCGAGAGAGGGACACGGCAGAATAATATTCTCGGTCCGCAAACGCCCAATGAACAACGCTCCGGAGCCACCGATGTGCCGCACCGTGCGATAACTTCCGTCACCTCTCCGACCCTCCCCGTCGTCTCTCTCCTCCCTCCCCTCCACTCGTCACCGAGAGGCAAGCGCGAGCGCGCCCGCCCGTTTTCATTGTGTGCCTCTATGTGTGTGCGCCGCGCCGGGCTCTCGAGGTGAAAATACCGCCCTCTCCTTCCACCCAACCCCCCGTTCGAGAGGAGGAAGGTGCTACCTCGCCGCGAGTGACTACGGCCCCCCCAGTGGAACAAGAGGAAGGAGAAGGAAAAAGGAAGGAAAAAACCGGGGGAAACGAGGGAAAGAAAAAAGAAAAAATATACGCAACGCGACACACGCCGCGCCGACAAACCGACCGACCGACCGACCGACCGACCGAGAGGCGCGCGCGAGACAGAGAACCAGCGATAGAGAGTGTGTGAGAAACGCGATTGTGAGCGAGAGAGTGTGCGTGAGAGAAAAGAAAGAGAGAACGGGGATCTCAGGATCGGGAGTGAGAGTGTGCGACGACGACGAGAGAGGATCCTGTGGCGACCGGGGAAGAGGAACAAGTGACATAGAGTAGAGAAAGAGAGCGAGAGGCCGGCGCCCATCCGTCAACCATCCTGATACAGCATGACCTCAAACAACTCGCAGAAGCTCTCCACGACGGAACGAGTGGTGAAAAGTAAGCCGAAAATAAATAATCCCATCAACTATCTACGAACGAATACACGCGTACATGTTCTCTCTGATATTTTTCACGCGGAGAACGGTAATACACCCGTGATCCCCGGTGCGTGTTAACCGGGCTCCACGGTGTGTTGTACGATACGTGTGTTGGTGCGCGCGCGCGTGTCGCGCGTGTATGTGCGTCGTGTGGCCCTGCGGCCTCGTCTTTTCCGGCCACCTCGGTCGGTAACGTCAGTGTGCTCTCGCCGCCGTCGTAATTCGCATTTCCATTCCTCCCCCGTGAAACAAACGAGCGTTATCTCGTCTCTACTCCTCGGCCACAGGATAGATTCGCGGCGATTCCTATTCTATATTCCACGAACCAGAGAAAAACGAACCGAACGGACGGCCCGATAGGAACGCGGATTAGACGGCACGTATAGATAGGCGGCCGACGTGAAAACACGTCGCGTGTCGTACCGGGGGATTGATTTTCTCCGTAGCTTCGCGGCGCCATTGCTATCGACCTGCCAGCGTTCTCACTGACCCTCCGAACCACGCTTTTCCACCCTAATCCCCCCGAGCCACGGTTTTCCCTGGGACTCTTTCGACCCCCTCAATGTTTTTCCTAGAGAATCGATTGGAATCGTTCGATTTTCTCATATTTGAATTTTGTTTCCATTGTCGCGACCAACCCGCGCGCAACCACCGCTCAACGGGAGAGTGCAGCCTAACCTAATTCGCGTTCTGCCCAATCAACCCCGCCTCCCCCGCCATGTTCTCGTCCGCGGAACCGCACGGTCTCGCGCGGTTAGCCCCGTTTCCACGAGGTCGAGGAACGGAATCGTCTCGAGGACGCGGCACGCCGCGGCTCGGTGAGGATTTCGCGTCTCGACGACGACGTTCGAACAGCTGACCGGGCCTCCCGTCCCACAGAATACGTGCGCTAATGCGTGCCCGATGTAAATACGCCCGGGCCACCGGCCATTGGCGTCGACCACCCACCTTTCTCGTTCCACCTCGGTTTTCCGAAATAGTCGGACGGAAATCGATATTCGGAATTGAATTTATTTGCCGTTTATTTGATTATTCATTCACGCCTGTTAATCCTCGCGGATCGTTCTTGCCAATGACTTTACGTTGACATCGATCATGGCCTCTCCGATGGAAATCGGGACTGCTGTAACGGGATCCGGAGCAATGCTCAGCATGCGGAATTATATACTCCTTGGAAATTGAATTTTAATTTTCTAATTCAAAGGGTTTACAATCTAATATTGACAACCCCTACCAAATAGTCTCTCTGAAAATAAATTATATATTAATGAACTGATCTCCATTATACACAGACAGCGGATCTTCATGCAGAATTAAAATTTTCTTTCTGAATTGCAACAAACTGGAGTCAAATGGAAATTTATTTTCTTTCGTAATATGTTTAATAGGTTGAAGAAAATGTATTTTTATATGCTTCTGATATTTTCACATTTTTACCGTTTCGAATTACACCTACGCATTTTTGCCATAAATGCATATAATCCGCAGTATAATTAGTAGACAGCGGATCTTTATGCGAAATAAAAGTTTTCTATCCGATTTCCAATCAACTGGAGTGAAATAGAAATTTATGTTCTTTCTTAATATGTTTAGCAGGTTGAAGACAATATAACAGTGTTTTTAAATTCATCTAATGCTTTTACTGTTATAAATTACACCTATTTATTTTTGTTATAAATATATACAATCCGCTGTCTAATAATTATAGATATCCACGTCGTTGTATCCATATTTAGAAAATAGCACGTTGACAATACAACAACGCAGAAATTTCACACTGGAGTGTAATAAACATTTATTTTTTTCCTTAATGTGTTTAATAGGTTGTGAAAAAAATTGACAGTATTTTTAACTGCTTCTGATATTTTTACCGTTTCAAATTACATTAATTGTACATATACAGGGTGTTTCATAATTCATGGTACATATTAGGTCATAATGAATTTGCGTGGGAGGCTTCATTTTCAAGAAAATTCAATTTAAATATCGGTTGAATACACACGCGTCCTTAATAAATAACCGATGTCACTATCAACTTGAGCATAACGTTCCAATTCGATAAATCGAATAATCGTATTCTGATAGTAAACAAGCCCTGACATTGTACCACGTACAAACACGCATCTTGTAGTGAAATCCGTGACATCCGTGATATAGTTATTTATTAAGGACGCGTGTACTCGACTGATATTCAGAGTTGGGCCAAAAATTTTTATTTAACACTAAACCTACCGAGCCTTAAAAGTAACTGGTACATGTTCCCTTATAAAAATGACAAGATTGATTTTATTTAGACTTTGTTATATCTATACAACCATTCCTTATGAAATCATTTTTATTATTTCAATAATTGTAAAATAAAAAATCTGGAACCGATCATTTTGACCGGTGCTAGTAGGTTTAGTGTTAAATAAAATTTTTCCCCTACTCTGCTGATATTTAACACTGGGTTTACGGGACCCGTCAAAATGACGGATTGTACTATTCTTAATTTGCGATTACGAAGATTGCAAAGATGCTTCCCTGAGGAATTATTTACCAAATTTATTTCTTTGGCTATATAATGGCTATAAAATGGCCAAAAATTTGGATAGATACATTCTTGTTATGTTTACAAAATAATGCGAAATAGTTATTTCTAGAGCTCCGTAAACCTAGTGTTAAATTTAATTTTCTTGAAAGCGAAGCCTCCCACGCGATTTCGACGCGTATAATTTCAACAACAAACTTGAGTGAAATATTTATTTTTCCTCTTGATGTGTTCAATAGGTAGAAAATAATGTAACAGTATTTCTAAATATTTCTAATGTGTTTTCACCGTTTCAAATTACACCTACGCATTTTTATCATAAATTACATTAGTATACCTTGCTGTAGAAGGGCTGCTGCATTAAAATTTTTTCTACAATTTCGAATCGACCTGACGTCGTTTCCAGAGCTCGTACAAACTTGGACAGAGCGAATCCGAAACTTGATGAACCCGGAGAACAATTTCGGGCATAGGGGTTGATAATAATTAAGCGCCACGGTATATGTGTGTACAGGGGCACGCAAGGAATGCGGTCATAACCAGCAAAATCGAATCTCGTTGATGCTCCTCGCTAATGAAACCACCTTGGCGACCCACATACCGGGTGAACTTGATATTCAGCAGTTTCTCCAGCTCTCCTTTTTTACCATCGGCGCCGTTTCCGGTCGTTGACACTGGCGCGTAGTTGCGCACAGGTGACTCTGTGCGGAACGGAATGCATCTGGCTGTGTCCGTCGTATATCGATTTTTATATAAAATAAAAATTATAGTTAGAATCTCCATGTTTATCTCGCTCCTGAACAATTTTCTTAAGGCGGTAGACTCGTTTCCAGGATTGCAATGGCGCGGGATTCGCCTTCTCATTTCTCCATAATACAAAAATGGGGTTTTTCAGTAGTCGAAAACGCTAGATAAAAGACCGATCTAGGGCGCTATCGCCCTCAAAAGTCCTATTTATTCGTTTACGAGGCATAATTTGCATTATTCGGCAGAAAATAGCTATTTGCGCAATTGTATGCTTCCGAATAATGCAAATTACGCCTGAAACGAAAAAATAGGACTTTTGAGGGCGATAGCGCCCTAGATCGATCTTTTATCTAGCATTTTTGACTACTGAAAAACCCCATTTTTGTATTATCGAGAAATGAGAACGCGAATCCCGCAACCTTGCAAACCTGGAAAAAGGAGTCTACTCCCTTAAATAATGCAAAAGTATTTATAATTCGCCGAGTTTTTCACTGTTTCGCATCTACTCAGTTTTGTTACGAGTGTCTCAACAGCAACATTGAACAATAAACAAATGGCATCCTCAGTGACCTAATGATAGGTCACCCAAAAGGCGTCATACTGATGGAGTCGCCCTCTCCTTTTCGAAGCTGGGTCAAAAAGCCACGATTATGGCAACCGTATGGTCCCTATATGGGGATCGAAGCAAGAATAGAGGGTGGAAGAAACGAGATCGATATTATAGCGGTTTCGACGAGATAGAAGGGGTTTCTGTTCGGGTCGGTTCGGAATCGTTTTCCCTTGGAGCGCGTGCACGTGCCGTGCGCACAATGGCCCCACCGGCGTATTTTGATTTCCATATTGTGAGAGCGCACGCGTCCAAGGCATTGTCTGGCGTTCGCCGATACGAGAGCAGCGGGCACATGCCCTTTTTAGCCGAGAAGGCATGCTGACCCACATCGCTGCCGAAAAGGGGAACTGGTTCAGGACGTACAGGTGGCAGCCACTTCGGGTCGTCGACCCTTATTGCGTGGCGCCCTCCGCCGTGTTTTTATTCCCCTCCCCGCAACCCTAACTCCCACCCCTAAGCTTTAAAGGGGGTACGGCGCTATCGAAACCCCAAAAGATCGATCCTCTTTGTCGCTTCGTGGCTTCAACGATTTTCTCACGACTTTTTCTTCTTGAGAAAAAGACTGGGTCAGTCTTCTCATTCTTATTCAGATTTCGTAGGATTTTTCCATAAATTCACAAATTTTCCTTTCTCTATAACTTTATGAATTGTGAAAGAAAAACTCGGGCTCCTTAAGGGATGATTTTTTCTTCTTGAGACTGACCCGCATACGGGTTATTCAGATTTCGTAGAATTTTTATATAAATTCACAAATTTTTCTATGATTTTTATTCTTCTATAACTTCACGAATTGCGAAAGAAAAATTCGGGCTCGTTAAAGGGTGAAGCGTATCTCGAAACGATTTTTTCTTCTCGACACTGACTCGCATATGGGTTATTTAGATTTCATACGATTTGTCCATAAATCCAAAAATTTTTCATTTTCTATAACTCCACGAATTGCAAGAGAAATAATTCGGGCTCGTTAAGGGTTGAAGCGTATCGGCGCGATCCACGTATGCCGGCGATTTCAAGAAAAAAAGCAATCAGAACGCGCATCAACAACCGTCGAAGTCCCAGATACCTTTCGCAGCGGTTGAATAATAAAACAGCGATAACATACACCAAGTAGTTTTCAAACCAAACAACTAGGCTACCGTTGAATACTTAAAACGCAAGTTTCTCTTATCGTTCCCGCACAAAGTTTTGTGTGTCTCGGTTCGCCTACGAATTTCTTCGTTAACGCACGACGCGCCTGTGTTTATAAATCATAGAGGCATGGCACAGCGATATACCGGGTGTCCGTACTTGATGTCGATTGTTAGAAATTTCGCGACTCTGTTAAGCTACGTTCACAATTGAGCAATATCGAACAATTTCCAATTCTTTTAAAAGGAGACAAAATTTCCTTTTCTTCTAAAAGAAGACAAAATCTTTTATATCAATGGATCAAATCGTAAGCGAAAGTGTAATAAAAATAGGCGGAGACACGCATGCACGGCCGCGAACTATACCGCCGAATATAACTCATTGTCGTGACGGGATATCGGTAATTTGGAGTATCTCCAAGCTGGGTGTTCGGCGATTAACCATTTTTCTTCCTCCCGTTAACGATTGTCAGCCGGGCAGCCGCGTTTATCTGTCGACAAGCTTATGCCACTCGTTGTTACTATCGTTTCGCGGTGTCTAACGAAGCAATCACGTCGTCAGCTCAAATTGGAGTTTCGATATCGCTGCTGGCCTCGCGTTAATCTTGGAAGTCGGAGTCGAACCTGTTTGCGAAAATCGCTATTCTCGGATCGCAATTATTATTCTCGAGTTTAATCCTTTGAAAGAACGCCCTGCAAGCATTTAGGGCAATGGGAACAATGGGAACACTGTAGGAGATAAGTTAGAATTTTGGGACACGCAGGAGCCACGTAGTCATGCCCACCGGAGCGGGTCCACATTAGTATTGTAAGATTGGATAATAATAATTGATACGAGCAATTATATTAGATGATTGCACAAGTTCGTGCCCGATCTTCATAGATGTTGCAAACTGTATTGCACCGTGGAGTGTAAAAAAAAATTATATGTATAGTCATTCTTTCCTAATTGTAGAGAAGATTTGAAAATAAAATTCAATTGTTAAATTTGGAAGAATAGCTTTATTAATCAATTATATAGTCACCATTCTTTTCTACAATTCTACAATTAGAAAAGAATGGTGACTATATAATTTATTAATAAAGCTGTATTCTTTAACACTAAACCTACCACTGCCGGTGAAATGACCGATCTTACATTTTTGATTTTATAATTATTGAAATTATGACGTTGCTTACATTCTTTATCCAAGCACATATTGCAATAAAAATCGCACGAAATCTAATAAATCAGCTAAAACATTTTAATCGCTTTCAGTGCTCAGTAATTTTAGTGTTAAAATTTAAGTTTTATTTTCAAATCAGGCACGAACTTATGCGATCATCTGATACAATACGAATTTCCCCGGCGTGTTGCCTAAATGAATAAAAATGAAAATGAATAAAAAATCTGCAGCAGAGGATTCTTGGATCGAGGATTCTCTATTTCCCCGTGCGGGTCTCTCATTCAGGGAGAATTGCAACGCGAGCCGCGTCGCCATAAAGCGATTATTTTCGAAGCTGACGACGTGCTCGATTACGGCACTTTCTCCCTTCCCCGCCGCGCGCGCCTGGACAATTACCGAATTTAAAAGGCATCGCGTTACACACTGGCGCTCGTGTTACCGAACTAATATTTTTCGAGTCTAATTGCGTCTCCAGTGGGTCGCGCGACCGCCGCGCACGCCTTTCCCCCGTTCACGGTTGCAAAGAAATTTATCACACGATTGTCCCGATAATTGTCCGATGACTGAATTAACCCGCCAATTACGGGCCGCGACGGCCATTAGCGAGGGCGTGTTGCCTCTCGGAAACCGGTTCCGACAGCCCCGGTTCCTTGAAATGCTAGCACCGTCGTTCGGGGTCCGAAAAATTCTGTAGTACAATAAATCCTCTATAAACGCAACGAGGCCGTACACGATAAACGCAACAAAAATATCCCCTCCACTGTGTAATCTGATCTCGCGTATATCGGTTTGAACCACTATTAATGCGAAGAGTCGCAGTCGCCGGTACAGTTCAAAGGTCCGCGCGTCCTCACAATGCAATACCAGTATAAAAATTTTTTTGTTATTACTTACTTTTTTTATGAAACTTCCACCGATATATTTGTGGCATTTTTCTGATTAAAATGATACCAAACACGATATAATTTCAACTGTATTTAGTGGTTTAATCGGCGATGAGAGTTTCGGGCGCAAGGACATCTTCAAAAATGTCTTCAACACGCCTTGCCAATAAAAACTTTTACGCTGGTTTCGATCGGTGCCATGGTTTTTTAATCAACTTGATGAAATTGATGAAATTTTTCCTGATCGCTTCGCGCACCTTCTTCTCTCTTTTCCATCGCGTCTGGAAATCGCCGATGCGACGCGCATTGCCAATAAAAATTCTAAGAGAAAAATATTTCCAGTCTCTGGAAGAGTGTCGTAACAAGATCGGAGAAAAATTTTTACGGTAGGATGCGTCGTGTTCGGTAGAAAAATTCCGGAACCTCGCCGATTTCGGAAACGTTCGAGCGTCCTCGAAAACAGGTTCCTTGTATTGATGTCGCGGGCTCGGGCATTGTGTAACCTCTATTTTTAGCCGGTCGGTAACCGCTGGAGAAAGACAAAGTGCCGTCGGATCGAGAGATCAGCTTTTCTGTTTTTTTTAACGAGGGGACACTCCGCACTCTTAATTATATTTCATTTGAACAGGGCCGACGGCGTTGCAAGCCTTTCAAGTATCGGAGTCCATGCCTTCGGGGCGCATTGTGTGTTGCGGGCCGTTTCGCGGGCGTATCCAGCAGTTTGTAATGAAATCAAAGAGCTTACAGTGCGCCGAGGCTTTCGCCTAACGACATTATGAGAACGCGCGATTGCAGCGCGGTATAATCGGTTCGTTCGCGCGCCGGTTAAACAGCTTATAGATGCTTCGCGGGTTACGTATTGCCGAGGAATGAAGCATCATCGATCGTTTCCCCTCGAAATCCGAATCCAATTTCATTGCCGAAACCGAATTTCGATTGCTGCTTTCACGCGAAATCCGCCGTACGCAAAACATACAATTATGGAACGCCTTGGACAGGGTGACACAGGGTTCGTGACTTCAAATAATCCCTAAATTAGTTGTTCTGTGAAAAAGTTTTTTAAATATTGCATGGTTTAAGGAGAATTACATTTCTGTAATCCGTTTTCTTTATCAGGATATGTGGGTCAATTTAATCATTTTAATAGGGATAAATATTATACAATTTTATATTCGTAATGAATTTTATTGAAATTTTGCATGGTTCAAAGGGGACATACAGTTCTGTAATCAGTTTCTTTTTTTTATCAGGATATGTGGATTAATTTAATCATTTTAATAGGGGTAAATATTATACAATTTTATATTAACAATGAATTTTATTGAAATTTTGCATGGTTCAAAGGTGACATACAGTTCTGTAATCAGTTTCTTTTTTTTATCAGAATATGTGGGTTAATTTAATAATTTTAATACGGGTAAATATTATAAAATTTTATATTCACAATGAATTTTATTGAAATTTTGCATGGTTCAAAGGTGATATACAGTTCTGTAATCAGTTTCTTTTTTTTATCAGGATATGTGGGTTAATTTAATAATTTTAATATGGGTAAATATTATAAAATTTTTGTATTCACAATGAATTTTGATTGAAATTTTGCATAGTTCAAAGATGACATACAGTTCTGTAATCAGTTTCTTTTTTTTATCAGGATATGTGGGTTAATCTAATAATTTTAATAGGGGTAAATATTTTACAATTTTATATTCGTAATGAATTTTATCGAAATTTTGCATGGTTCAAGGAGGACATACAGTTCTGTAATCAGTTTCTTTTTTTATCAGGATATGTAACAATTTTAATGAGGATAAATATTATATACAATGTGTTCTATTGATACTCAATTTTATTGACATTTAATTTTATTAGTGAGCTGGTTACTTCGAATATTTTGTCTCGAATTCGGATAAAGCAGAAGCTTCTGCGTAAGAAAGTATTATATTAAATACTTTTACAAAGGCTCGGAGTTCATTATATTTTCTCGATGGAAGAATATTTTCTCGAGGATTGTTCGGCTGCCGAAAATCGAATAACGAAGCGCACGGAGTTCGCGTTTCGAGCGTTTCTATACGGGAAGAATTGCGTACCTCGAGGCTCGCATTCAAACCGCATCTTCTTCATCCCCTTTTCATCTTCGACCGCTTTTCCCCCTCGGCTTGCCCCCGGACTCCTTCACCGAGCTCTATAAATAAATTGAGAGACGCTGGAGCATAAATTGCTCTTTATGGAAATTGACTTCCATCGTTTTATTTAAGCTCATTTTTCCCAGAGACTCGTCGATGGCCGTCGAGTCGATCTGCGGGGAACGCCCCTCGATCTATTTGGCGACCACGTTCTCGCTAACTTAACCACTTTACGGAGCCTCACCTTATAGACGAATTAGTGGTGGTGTTCGAAAATAGGGGCTTCAGGGTTCAAAATAAGCCCGAGTTTATGTTCATACGATTTTTTTTAACGAAATTACAATAGTTCAAACATGGTGAAACATTTTTCTAAAAATTTGGAATTTAGTATCCTCATTTTTTCACCTCTAACAAAGTGAAACATTTTCTGATGAATAAATTACTGATAGTGCGTGAATGTAGAGGCTTCAAGCTTTGAAATAAGCCTAAGTTTATGTTCACACGATTTCTTTTTACGATATGACAACAGTTCAAACATCACACATTTTTCTAAAAATTGGAGATTTTTAGTATTCGAATAATTTCCGGAATCAAATCCGATGATATTTAACCCTCCGTAATTTCGTAAAGAACAATCGTATAGCAATAAACTTGAGCTCATTTTAAAGCTTGAAGATTCTACTTTCACTCACTGTTACTAATTTGTCCATAAACAATTTTTGCATGACGCAGCAGATGAGAAACCGAGAACCCATTTTTACTCAAAAACACTACAAATCGAAATCTCTGCAAAAACGTTAGAAAATTTATTTCGAGAACGATTCTTCCACGGATTTGAAGATTGAAGCCTCCCCTTTACAACAAGATCTTAAAAATCGATATACGATGTTTTTTCACTATTTTATGGAAGAAAAATGAGTGGTACTTCAAAGTTTTCTGTACACTTTTCGTTTAAACATTAATAAAACAACTAAAAAAAGAAAGACTTCAATCTTGAAATCTACGGAAGATTCGATTACGAGAAAAATTTTGCGACTTTGTAATGCTGGGGAAAAATGGAAGGATGCACCGATGCTTTTTTATTTGAGTAATTGAAACGGCTTGTTTGCGATTTTGGGGATTAGGTGAATCATAATTGCCATAAATACGTATCCAAAGGGTTGGTAGGGAGCCAGGATCGAACGGAAATTGGAAAAGTGAGATTGAATCGAACGAAATTAGTTTCAGGATCCAGCGTGTGTTAATTCCTCTGTCGTGAACTGGCCGGCAATCGACATTGTGTGCGCGCTCCACTTTGCTGGCTAGATATCTGGGTTAGGTCAGTAAAACTTCAGGCCAATCCTTTCCCTTTCGACGCAACCCTACGTTGCTCGCAGCTCGGCGAAGTTCGAGGACCATGGACATTTTTTCGAAACGATTCTGCGCCATTGAAACGACGAAACTCCGCAGTTCCAACAAAATCAATTCCACGATGCGAGTACATAAAAAGAACTTGATCTTTAGCTCGATTAGCCATTTGCTAAACCCGTGGTCGTTTACGCGAATCTCGTATGCTAAAATATGCGGAATATACTCGGAATTAATGCGGAGGATATGTAAAATAAACGCGAAATTTATTTAAAATAGTAGACAACATAATATCGTGGAGTCGTATGGTATTCGGAATGATTTAGAGCGAGTTTATTCTACAGATTTCTGAATGAAATAATTTGAATTAAATAAATTAAATTGAATTGATTTTTAAAAATTGAATTAAATAATATCGTGGACTCGCGCGTATGGTATTTGGAATAATTTAGAACGAGTTTATCCTACAGATTTCTGAATTAAATAATTTATATATATTACGTAAATAATTTATACTGCTAGAACTACTTCTCCCCTTTGTAAAATCTTCCGTGAACATATTCGCAGTTTACTAATTATTCGATCACACGTTTCTTGTTGAAACGCGTTTCATGCGGGGTGGCATCAGTGGGGCAGTGGGTCAGGGAGGTTAGTATGCCAAGAAATTGGCATACTTACCCTCTGTTAGGGGGTTGTCCTTCGGGTCGACCGATTCCATTGCTGGTTCCGTGAAAAAGTGATCAATCGACATTGATCGCGGCAACTGCCCCTAATCCTGCGATCTTGGAACGGAGGGGATGATGTTCAAGATCCATGGGGGTTGGAAATGGAACAAACGAACCGTGGAACAACACGGTACAACCTTACGATTCAATACCGATTTCTCTTAATGCTTCGATCTTGATTGCTTCGTAATTATGCTGTGGATTTTGGTAATTACTCATAATTAATTTGATTGCATAATTATGCAGAGGAAAATGAGTGGGTGCAATCTAAAGCAATGGATGACTTAACCCTTTGGAGCTATTTTAACTGGAAAATTATATCAATATTTCTTCCGATCTAGAATATTTCCATTCCCTATGATTTCTGAAATTTTCTGGAAGTGTGAATTGGTATAATACCTCATACAATACCCCTAAATGTTTAGTAATTGATTGTGTAGATATATTTAGCAGTGTAAAAAATATTTTGAATAATGGTACAGCAATTTTTAGTGGTGCCTCAGAGGGGAGAACCGAGTGCAAAGGGTTAAAGGAATTTTACCAATGTCTTAGTCTCAACTAATATAAATAAAATTAATTGTTAACCCTTTGCACTCGGAGCTATTTTAACTCGAGAATTAAACATTTCTTCCGACCTACAATATTTCCATTCCCTATGATTTTTGAAATTCTATGGATATGAAATTGGTGTAATACCTACTTTGGTAATTGATTAGTAGACTGCGGATTTTATGCATTCGTTTAAAGACAATTGAAGAAATTAAAAATACTGTTGTATTATTTTCATCTTACTAAGCAACTTGCAATTAACACAGACAATTTTTATTTTGCATAAAAATCATAATGATGTAAACAATATTTGGAATAATGGTCCAGCAATTTTTAGTGGCGCCTCAGACTCGCCATTCAAGTGCTAAAGGTTGATGATTAAAATTTAGTATTAATAATTAATTTATGCAGACGATTTTAAAGATCCGCGGTCTAGCGATGGTTTTAGGACGTCACAATTTGGCACTTAGAGGTCCGATGACGTTCCTCAGGCGTCATTTTAGGGCAAGGGGTTGATCGAGGATGATGTCCGAAGGAAACGAGAGCTCTCTTATTATTTATCTAACCGTTCAAGAACCATGTTGCTCCTCTCTCTCTCGTTTTGTTTGATGTGTCTGCTGTGTACGTGTGTGTCATTATTTGCCAAGCGGTGGGGTCTATAAATATTTTCATAGCTTCATAATGCCTGGCTTCCGAGGCTATTTTCGTTGCTCGAGCGACTCGCCGATCGCTTTTCCCAACGTCCACGCGGCAAACCTGAATAATCCGCGATCTCGTGACACGTGGGGGATCGTAATTTCTTCTGTTGGCCGTATGATCAACTTCGTCGAGGCCCTCCTCAACCTGTCTTCGACTCGAGATCTTCTCGAGTCCTCGAGCCTTGGGACTCTCTGGCGGAACGGATTTCGCCAGAACGCGAAAAATAGCTTGTTCGAAAAGATGGATCAGTATTCCATCCTCCTCCATCAATATTCTGCTTTTGGATCTTCGAAAAATCAATTTTTCGTCACATCCACTTCAAAGAAAGCAATTGGTCCTGTTGGTATTGATAGAATTTTTCCCTTTATTCATTTTGAGTATTATTTGAGACCTCTTCTAGGTGTTCCACATTCCGGAAAATGGGATTTTGTCTGCGAAAAGCGCCCCGCACCCTCGGGGAAAAACGGTTCCGAGATAGCTGGCTAGGAAACGCGCACGTTATTGACTATCGCGAAATTTCTGAGCACTCCTGAACAGTTGGAAAGCATGCTCCGCATTCCGCGGAGACCGGAAAACCGGCCTTTGTGCGCGAAAAGCGGCGCTCTTGTCGCCGAGAAGCAACGAAGAGGAACGCAGACACCGTTTCTCCATTCGCGATACTTTTATTATCGGCATCGTGATTGCCTCCATTGTGGCACGCATTGTCCACCAAGAGCCATTGTTAAAATGCTACGCGCAATTTAACCCATTAACATTGAGCCGGACTCTCGATTCCTTATACCTGGTTTGAGGTTTCGATATTATTTTGGTTCAGATGCAGGAGGACTACCTTGGCAAGAGTCGAGCCTTTAACACGCTCTATAAAAAAAATATATAACTGACGTAATTTTTATTTATTTCAGTTGAAAAAAATAATTTGTTTACTTCAAATATACGTAAATATGTGTACAAAATCTTAATGCAAGAAGTTTAATAGTTCTCCCGGAAAAAAATCTTAAGTAGCCTCTTGTAGACACTATCGTGTGATTCAACCCTCTTAAAAGATGCTCTATAAAAAATATATAACTCATGTGATTTTTATTATTTTTGGTTCAAAAAATTCATGTATGTAGTTGAGATGTACGTAAATATGTATGCAAAATCTTAATGGAAGAAGTATAATAGTTCTCCCGGAAAAAAATCCTAAGTAGCCTGTTGAAGAATCTATCTCTAACCCAGTGACGTCGATCGCAGAAGCGGGATTAGACAATTCGAAGGGTAGTTCGCAATTCGGAGTCCCGAAACCAGGGACAGGGGTAGTATCGAGGGGGTAAGACGGCGAAATAATTGTCCCGGTGAAATGGAAGATACCGACGCAACGCGATTAAATCGGAAAGTCGATTCTCCGGCGCGGCTAACGAGATCTGGCAAGGCTTGGCTGCTCGCGAGCCCTGTCGACTCGAGTTCTATACGGCTGGTATCGATTCTCAAGGGAGGAGGAACCCGCTGACAAGGTTACAAGGTTGCGATAATCGAGCCTTTTAATTTCCTGCTTGCGCCCGATTTATTCTCGCAAGTGAAACAACGCCTTTTGTCTGGTTGGAATGACGTGTTGCTGCAGCGATTTAGAGATCTACGGAAGGGATCGAGGAACCAAGATCCTTGATCTAGGAGAGACTGTCTTCGATTAGAGCAAGCCCAACAACTTGGATCGAGCTAGACTGCGGATCTTTATGCAAAATAAAAATGTTCTAAATCGATCATAAGAAATAGAAGTTAGATATGTATTTCTGAAAATGTGCCTCTTCTTTTAAAAAATTTAATAAGTCGAAAATAAGAAACAACTTATCCACTTTCGCTATAAATGCATAAAATCCGCAGTCTAGATGGCGCATAACTCTGTCTCCGTTGCAGTTAGAGCAAAGTTGCACAGAACAATTTAGTATTGTTTAACGAGCAGCATCGTCGAACGACCTTGTTTTTCTGTTGGACTGCAACGGCGCGGATATTTCGAATTGTTTCGACTGAGGATTCAAGATAATTTGCGGAGGATTCAAGATAATAGAGGCACATAGAGGGTTATATTATGGGTATAGGGGGTATAATGTTTTCTCGAAAGACGTTGCACCGGACAATGGGGGTTCAATTCCAGCGAATTAACTCTATTTTTATTCGGAATTATGGATCGTCTCCGGTTCCTGGCCGCGCACGATAAAAGTCTCTCGACGCGCGTTGGGGCGTCCCGACGCGACGCCTCTCTCCGTCGTAGACGACGGTGTCGGGTCGGGCTTCTATTTTCGTGGACAAACGATCCGTCGACTCTGATCCGGCCTCTCAAGGGCCATCTCGTCGCACAAAAGAGTTCGGTTCGAGGGATTCGACGGGAATTATCAAAACGGAACCATATATTTCCCCATTCATTATCGATCACAATCATTTTCTCTGATTTTTCGTGCCGGATGCTTCTGTCTTCTACGACTCCTTTTTTCGAGAATTATTGGGAGAAACGTTGCGCGAAGGTGCAATCTTCGGGGGTGGACTGAGTACAATGGCGGCACGGCGGCTAATATAGCAAGTATAGACAGCATGACCGGACCCCGTGGCTCATGGCTCGTGGCTCACGGCTGGGTGAAGTGTAATAATAGATGCAAACTCATTTGGCTGGTTGGCCAACTACATTTGGCTCGACCGTCGTCCACTGTTCGCTCGCTGTTCGTGTGCCGGACCGGCGAAATTTTTCTTGATCCCAACCAGCGACCGATCAACATCCTAACCCATCCCTCAGCTGCGGGCCCTCTTCCACCCCTTTGAAATTCTTGTACCTATCGAATCTCCGATTTCGGATCAAATCTTTCCGTGGGGTAATACATCTTGCAAAATTTATAGCAAATTCTTTTTATATTGTTAGCCCTTCGCAGTCGGAGCTATTCTAACTTGAGAATTAAACATCTCTTCCGACCTACAATATTTCCATTCCCTATGATGTTTGAAATTCTATGGATATGAAATTGGTATAATACCTAGTTTAGTAATTGATTAGTAGACTTTATGCATTTATTTAAAGACAATTGAAGAAATTAAAAATACTGTTGTATTACCTTCATCTTACTAAAATGATTTTGAAAATTAAGAAATGCCTCTTCTAATAAACACTTCTTCCGACCTACAATAATTCCATTGTATATTGTATGAAATTGGTATAATACCTCTTACAATAGTTAAACATCTAATAATAATTGATTACATACTAACATATTCAATAATGTAAACAGTATTTGATTTTTGATTGACAAAAACTCTATCGGTTTTGATGATTTTCGTATGGACCTTTCAGGGATGTATTTATTTGTGACATTTTTCTGATTGAAACGACACTAAACACGACACAATTCCGATCGCTTTTACTCGCTTAGCACTAGGTTTACGGGACCCGTCAAAACGACGGGTTCTAATATTCTTAATTTGCGATTATTAACATTTCACCTACCGGAAGCCTAATAGGATTTTCAATAATTGTGCTGTACCAAAAAAAGCATAGAAATCAATGCTTGATATTTGGTTCGGCGTGCAGGCACACAAAATGTTGTCCGATGCATTTATATATTTGTTTCTTGAATGACTCTATAAAGTAAAAGCACGAATAATTTTAACGATAATAACTAGACTGCGGATCCTTATGCAAAATAAAAATTGTCTAGATGAATTGCGAGGAATAGAAACTAAATTGAATGTCTCCCGGAGAAATCATATATCGACATCTTCAATTTTAAAAATTTTTTAACAATTTTGAATATCATCTACTTAATTTCCCTATAAATGCATAAAGATCCGCTGTCTAATAAAATCTTTATGCAAAATAAAAATGTTTTGCATTGATCGTGGGAAGCAGGAATAACATAAAAATTGATTTCATCCCTTAACGATTTTGTAATATTAACACTTTACCTACCGGAAGCCTATTAATAGGATTTTCAATAATTGTGCTGTGCCAAAAGAGAGCATAGAAATCTTCTTTTACACTGCAATGTTAAATGAAACTATTAGATGACGTTATTGAGAGTGACTTGTTAGTTCGCAATGAAAATTGCTGTTGAAGGTTCCACTAAAAAGTGTTTAGCCATGTACCATAGATTTCTCAAAATTATGCAATAACCACCGGTCGGTGATGTGTTAAGATTGTAAAGATGCTTCCCTGAGGAATAATTTACCAAATTTATTTCCTTGAGTATACATTATTGGAAAAATGAGCAAAAATTTTGACAGACACGTTCTCGCTATGTTTATAAAATAATGTGTGAATTTATAAAATATATTATAAAATAATAATATTATTTATATAAAAAAATATGGATTCCACAACGACGTAGTGGAACCTCGATTACCCGAACTGGTGAGTTAGTAGACTCGTGCTTGTACAGGGAATAGCGCCGCATATGGATCGCTTTAAAATGTATACGTGTTCGGATAATGGAGACGTGTTCTTCATCGATCGAACAAGCAAATTAATGTGTTGGACACGTTCAAAAAAATGTCCCTAAAGGAATAACCTTCTGAACCCTCGCCGAACAAACTATTTGGCAAACGCGAGGACCAAGTGCATCCATCGAGACACTACTGTACTAAGAATTAGAGTCGCGTTTATCGCGATTAGTATTCGCTGAGAGGAAGGTTCTCGCGCACGTGGCCGGCGTGTCCCGTGCTCTCAAGTTCACCGGGGAATGCTAGAAAAACAGAGTCGCAATTTATTTGGGTGGAATTGGGTCGCAGATGCTGCGGGGGAACGCGTTCGGATATTATTATCGCGATCGCTGCTGTTCCCTCGGCTCTATCTGATCTTATCGGACTGTGTGAATATGGCAAACACGCGGCCCGATCTAATTAGCATTCGCCGTGCGCACGGTGTCCTCCAAAACTGCCGTACTCCTATCCGGAGACCTCGAATATTATTTGGGAGACGTTCCACCCCCAGTCCCGGTCGTGTCGCGTTTGCTCAAACGATTCCGAACAGAGAATTCACCAAGTTCGTCATTATTAGACTGCGGATCCGTATGCATTTACGAAGAAATTTTGGTTGGGTGAAATATAAAATAGTAAAAGTTTGAAAATATTCAAGAATGTTGCAATGTTGCTTTTAATGTAACAAAGTCGTTAAGGGATGCAATCAGTTTTTACGTTATTCCTGCTTCCCGCAACCAATGCAAAACATTTCGATTTTGCATAAAGATCCGCAGTCTAATCATTATTATTATTCGCAGCGAACAATGTTTATACACTGCTGTACAAAAGAAAGAAGCACCCGGCCATATTTAATAGAAAAGCGTAAAAAATTAAATAAGAACACAGTTAGCTTTGAAAAAGGATTCGGGTCCTCATAATGTAATACCAGTATAAAGATTTTTTTGTTATTACTTATTTTTTTTATGAGACTTTCACCGATATATTTGTGGCATTTTTCTGATTAAAATGATACCAAACACGATATAATTTCGACTGTATTTAGTGGTTTAATCGGCGATGAAAGATTCGGGCGCAAGGAAGGACAGCGTATGGGAAGGAAAGAGACGCGGAGAGTCGCAGTCGCTTCGGCCGCACGCGATCTCTCTTTACACGCGCTGTCCTTCTCTACGCTTGGCTTGGTCTTTGAAGCTCAAAAAAATATATAAAGAAAAACCTTTTAAAAACCACGCTTATATTAAAATGCACTAAAAAGGAGAAAATAATTTTTATAGACATTAGTGTCTATAATATGTATAGAGTATAGAGGATTTACTATATCAGAATGTCACGTGACTGATCCGGTACTGGCAAAGAGGGGGTAACCCCTCAATTGGGTTCTTTCCTCAATTGCTTTCTCCCCTCATCTGACGACACAGGTTCGACGTTTCGCGAGTCCAGCGCCATTTTCCGCGATCTTCCCATCGGACGCGTAATTTTTTTTGCGGTCAAGGACGTCGGCGAAGATGTTCAGCAAGGTTTCGCGGAACCGGTTCGAAGTTTTTTCCTGTTTCGCGAGGGCGCGGCGCGACTAATTTCCCAGCGACCTCTTGCGACCCTCGTGTTGGAAGGTCGTACCTTCATTTAGCATAGCTTCGCTCGCAACGGAACCAGGTCATCGACGAAGGGCGCACGAATTCATTACGTGGCCCGCTTTTCGAACCCCACGGAATATATCTGATCGAACCGAGCCCGAGCTCAGCCCGAACCCGAGCCGTCCTCCACACTTTCTCGAATTTAATCTCTGCGCCCCGTTCAATCTCTATTCGACTCGCTTTTATCCAGGGCCAGCTTCCTGCTCGATGTCGGAGACGACCTTGAAAGGGCTCGCATTCCCAGGGTAATTTTCATTTCATTAAATTCATTCGGATTTCCCATCTGTAATGCAGATCTTTATGCAAAATTGATTTCGTCTCTTAACCTCTTTCCGTATTTTAATGAGTCACACTCGTCGTGAAGATTTTAAACAAAGTCTAACAAATATTACGCCTTCCTTTTGAAATGAAGTCGAATTTGATTCGTTCGCAATAAAAAGAAATACAAATTTTCTTTTCTCTTCTACGGCGGGGTTAATCTAACCCTTAGCAGTCGAGGGGTGACTCGGAGAATTGCTGTACCATTATTCACAATATTGTATACATTATTAAATATGTTGGTATCTGATCAATTACTACGCATTTAATTATAAAACGAACAAAATTGTATGCAATGGAATTATTTTAGGTCGGAAGTAATGTTTAATTTTCAACTTATAAAAGCTCCGACTGCAAAGGGTTAATAATTCTTTCCAATTCTCTTAGTACTATGTGTTACTACATTCTTCAAATTTCTCATATAACATTTTACTGTAAACAAACCAATTTATTTTACGATGTGTTTGCAAAAGTTTGTAATAGTTATATAATTTTATATTCTAGCATTTTTTGAAAATTTCTAGAAGCCATAAATGCATAAATATATGAACGAAGATGTTCCGAAAGAATAGTCTCGTTCAATTTTGCCGTTTTCGACGGTACAATCGAGTTTACGGGCCGCGTTCGCAGATTCTATTCGTCGGTGAATAGCGAGGCGTAACTATAAAAATCCTTTTGTTCCTGTATCGGGAGCTGCGTGGAGTTTACGGCGGCCACTGTGAATACAAATTGACTGGTTTGACGCACTTCGGCTCCGTGGCCCGTTAACCCATAAAACCAGGGGAGAAGTCCCGAGAAGCCGAGGAATCGAACAACTCCGCACCCTTTTACGCGAAATTTCGTCCTCGCGACCCTGCTCGCCGTATCGATCCCGTTTCGAGTGGCTCGACAAACCTCGAACAACCCCCGGGGATCGATCGGGAACCGCTGTGCTAACTCGATTTTATGCCCCGTTTTAACGACCGAGCCGAATTGTCTTGCTGTTTTCCCCATCGAGGCAAACCCGGCCTCTTCGATCGACCATCGATCCATCGAACGATATACATCGATCCTCGCGCGAATCTTCGTCGTCCGGAAAAACCTCTGCGAAAGCATTCGAACATAAAATTTTTCTGATTCTCGAGAAGTCGACGATATTCAGCCCATTGTCATTTCGTAAAAAGTAATCGTACAACAACGAACTTGAGCTCATTTTGAAGCTTGAAGATTCTACTTTCAGTCGATATTATTTATTTGTCTAAAAAAAATTTTTTGCATTTTTTGACTGGCGGGAAACCGAGGACTTACTTTTACTAAAAAATTTACTACAAATTCTTAAAATATTAAAAAATTCTTTCCGTGAATGACACTACCATAGACTCGAAGATTTAAGCCTCCCGTTTGCAACGAGATCTGGAAAATTGTTGTACTATTTTTTTTAACGAAATTGTAACGATTTAAATATGGCGGACATTTTTCTGAAAATTGGAAATTTAGTGTGCCCACTTCCCCACTTGTTAAATCATACAAAAATTTTATATGGATAAATTAGTAGTGATACGTGATAGTAGAAGCTTCAAGCTTGAAAATAAGCCCAAGTTCATGTTCATACGATATTTTTTTACAAAATTACAATAGTTCAAACGTCGCCAACAATTTTATAAAAATTGCGAATTTAGTGTCCCCATTTCCGCACCTGTTACATAGTGGAAAAATTTTTCATGGACAAACTAGTGAAAGTCTGTAAAAAAAGAGGCTCGGAGCTTCAAAATAAGCCTAAGTTTGTCATGATCCGATTTTTTTTCACCGAATTATAACTGTTTGAACATCGAAATTTCATATTCGGACGTTCTCGCGGCTCGGCTTCGCAACATTTCGAAACGCGAGAATCCATTAATCGAACTTCGCTTCGGCGGTGAAATAATTTACAACCGGGGATCGCGTACGGATTTAGACATCAGCCGATCGTGCAAAAACTGGGCGATTATCATTCTCTCGTAACACGTTTTTTTGTTCAACGTTAAACCATTCAAACGTCGAAGTTCAATTTCATCGAAGAGAACGCGAGGAGCCGGGAGCGCATGTGAATTATAATGTTTTGTCGGAGAAGAAGAATTCTTTCTCGGAGTTGCATAATCACGTGGACTCTCTCCCACGGACGGTGTTTGCATTCCGCGACAACAGCAACATTATCGTCGTGTTTCAGCAGTATTGTACAAGCACGTACGCGGTAATTACAACGCAAACAAATCAGCCCGCACAGTCGCCCGCCAATTACCGAACCCAAATCAACGAAAACAATCGAACGGAATATTATCTTGAGACACGAGAGAACAATCGGAAGCGTGTGTCGCCGCAGCTTCGCGAATGTTTCTTAACATTTTCAGCAGCGAATGGATCCGAGACGCAGTATTGAAAACGCCTAATCGTCTACCATCCTCTGTAAACATGTTATCTTCCGGTTTTATAATTTTTAAAGTCCGTGGTCCATGGGTGAAGATTTTTTAATAGATATTTCGATCCATCATCAGTAACATCATCAAACTATTTTCTTTTGGGATTATTATGTATACAAACAATTTTAAAAATTAAATTTCAATCAATGCTTTATCTTCCGGTTTGATAATTTTTTAAAGTCCGTGGTCCGGATTTTTCGATCCACCAACAGTGACGTCATCCAATAATTTTCTTTTGAAATTATTATATACAGAAAGATTTTTAAAAATTAAATTTCAATCACTGTTATACCGACAGCAATTTTGCAGTTGCGAACGTGTCAATAAATTGTTCGAAAGCAATTTCATCGATAATTGGAAAAAGAATTTGGAATTTATGTAGTGTAGCAATTTTTTCTGAAATGATAATTTACATAAAAATTATGTAACTTCAGTTCGGTCGTTAAAATCCCGATAGGCTCTCGGTAGATAAAGTGTGAGCTTTTGGAAGTCGTAATCGCTCAACTATACCGTCAAGGTAGGAGAAGAATGGAATCTTATTTCGGATACTTGAAAATGACTTTAAAAAAGGATGGTTCGCAGGACACGGGGTTTGGAAGGATTCGAGGTCAGGACAGGATTCGAGGACACCGGCCCTTCGTGTTCAAGCATCAACAGGTGAACGATCGTCCGCGGGGTTCAGCGGCTTCTGTCCCTTTCTCCGAAGAGCTAGCTTTCTCTTTTGGAATCTTTCTCTCTCGTTTCTTCCTTCCTCGAGGAGGGTGCTGGCCGTTCGATTGCCTCTTGGGAAGTTCGTTCTCTCTGACAGTAACCACAGAACAACAGAAAATTCGCGACGCACCTAGCGTCATCCTTCGCAGGAAGTCAGGAAAAATGAGTGAACAATTTCTAAAGCCATCGTCAATCTTCAATCCTATCGTCTACCAGTCGGTCATCATTAGACTACGAAATAAAAATTGTTTGCATTGTACATACAACTAGAATATTTCCATTCCGTAGATTTTTAAAATTTGATGGATACGAAATTGGTATAATACCTCATACGATATCTAAATGTTTAATAATTGATTAGATACCGATATATTTACCTTTGCACTCCGAATTATTTTCTCAATTTTGTTGCCGACAACTCCGTACTATTGTAAATGTTTTATTTGAAATTTACGTCAATGTTCCTTTTGTTCACTAATTATATTAAATATAGCTCTCAAAATTTGTTGTAATTTATATTTGTGGAACTTATATTTAAAGGAAGAACCACATACATACAAAAACCCGTTTTATTTATATATATCTTTCTTTCGCTGATGTCGAGTCACACTCAACAAAGGAATGCAAAGGGTTAATAATATAAACAATATTTCGAATAATGGTACAGCAATTTTGAATGGCGCCTATGGGTTGATCAGCCACCGGTTGTTTGAGCAACGAAACCCCTAACTTCCTGTATCAGTCGTTCGCCCTCCGAGACGAAGAAAATCTCCATTTTACGCGCGCACATTATTGCCAGCGAATAAATTCTACTGGGGGAGGTTAATGAAAAGAAGTAGTTAAAAACTTTTCGCATGTAACTCAATATTAAAACCGTTTAAGGAAGGGAGTGCGAGAGAGAGGGGGAGAGGGAGACAGAGAATGGACGTAGCCGGGAGAAAGAGAGTCGAGAGAGGAAGATGGGGAGGGTAGCACGGGGGTAGGATAGACCTAGAAAGAGAGACAGAGAGGGAGTGAGAAGGAGAGAGGCGGGGCACACCGTGGCCAGATCAATACACACGACCAACCCCGTAGTAACGCATAGAATACCTTATTCATAACATACCGAGCCGTCCGGTGTTTTCTTTCAACCCTCGGCCGCCGCCACTGTCACCGCACCGCCACCCCCTAACTCTAGACCCTCTAGAACCCGGCGTTGCGGTCAACCTGTATTTACGCCCGGGCTTGAAAAAGACCAGGGGTTGAAAGAGAGATTCATCCCCCGGACCCTCTGGGGATTATCAGATGGTTCTTACGCTTGTTTGACCCTCTGTTCGACATTTAAAGCCCCGTGTCCACTCGAGGACCCACTATACCACACGCCGACCCTCGATTAGAGACGGAAGCTGCACGGGATTGTCGAAAAGCGAATTTTCCTGGACCCAACTCGAGAGTTTGCTGTCAATCAACGGTCCGATCAACGCGGTAATCTCAAATCCCAAAGATCTCGCAGCTACGAAAGTGTGGGAGCTCCGAGACCACGCCCATTCGAGTTAGTCATGCCTATTCGAGTTGGATTCTTCGTGGTTACTCTCTGACCCCGAAAAATCCAGCTGAACAAATCCATCTTTACGTAGAATATGCTGAGTAGGCGTCTACGAGGAAATTTGAGTTCTAGCTTGAACTAGCGTTAGAGGTCTTTGCCATCAAGCGGAAAGTCCCAAGTAGGCGTGGCCGGATCCAATGGGCGTGATTTCATTGCTCCCAATAAATTGAAGTGCATAACTAGCTTGAATTGTCTAAACCCCCCGAAAATCCAACTGCGACGACTCTCCCCGCCTTCGCACGAAACGCCCCCAGTGAGCGTGACCGGCTCCAATGGGCGGCGTCGAATTCGTCCAGCTTTTTAACAGTACACGGGGCAATCTGTCGGAGGTTTATGGAAACAGTGGGGATAGGAATTTTCACAACCGGAAGTTCATAGGGAAACGACAGCGATCCCATCGGGCGATATCATCGTTATTACCGTCATCGTCCTGTACGTCCTCGATTCTACTTTTATGCCCGTCATAACCATTCTTTGTTAAGCGACGCCCTCATCCTTCGGCGACCCGTTTTTTCGCGGTGGTGCTCCTAGAGGCAGGCTCGAGACGCGGAGAAATATCGTTCGCATAAATTCGCGGCGCCGTTAAAAACCCTTTACTCTGATCAGTGACTCATTGCGCGTCGGGCTCGAGCGAATAAATTAATTAATTAACTGCCGCTTCTTCGTTGGCGAGGCTGGGAAGCTCGTCGATCGTTAAACGATTTACGGCGATATTCGCTACGAAAATCGAGTAAAAATAATCATTACAAACATTCGTCATGAATTGCGCGAAACCAGGAGTCGAGAAACTTCGCTGAACATCTTTCGAGATCATCGTTAGGATGAAAATTGCTGAGCCTCTCTCGGACGCGGCGTTAATGAACCTGTTAATAGGCTTTCCGGCAGGTTGGAAAAAGAGACGGAAGAGCCGGAACGGTTTTCGTCAGGCGACCATCGGCTCCCGACAAAATGTCTGCCAAAAAGGGAGCTTCTCCAAGGCGCCGTTGACGGCCGTGACGCCTGCGTCGAAAAATAATGAACCCGGAGAACAAAGCACGAGCTTCGACGGCTCTTTGAAAGCGGATACGTCGTTAAAGCCGCGGAACCGCCCTTCGTGAAATTCTTGGCCCGTTCGGCAGCGGTAATTAGACCTTTCAGCGGGCCACTCCAGCGAAATTTCGTCGGGCTTCCGAACAATTAATAACAATAATAATCAGACTGCGAATTTTATCGCGAAAATTTTTAGACTCGGAGGGTGTCGGAACGTCTGACGCGTTTCCAACTTATTGGAATTATTCACACGTTCGCCACATTTTTATCCTTTTATGGAACGCCCTAAATAGGCGTGACTTGTCGCAGTGGGCGTGGTTTCGTAGCTCCCATATTCTGAAAGTTTGACATAGTGTTCAGTACACACTTATACACACTGTACACACACTTTTATATCTATATACATTGCTCTGGATGGGCGGGACCGGTTCCTGTGGGCGTGGTTTTGTTGCTGCCATTTCCCAAGAACTCCTACAAGTATTTCACGTAGAGATTTGAGCCCCCACCTAGTTTGTACTCTCTGCATTTCCTAAAAATCCAACATTCAACAGCCTTGCCTTCACATGGAACGCCTTGAGTAGACGTGACTAACTACAATGGGCGTGATTTCGTAGCTCTCACATTCTAGGAAATCTACACAGCGTTATACAGATTGGTCCGATAGCTAGCTCAATCTCTTTCCATATCTTCCACACTTCAAATTCGACTGCACACACTTATATCTTTACGTAATACATTGTTCTGGATGGGCGGTTCCTGTGGGCGTGGTTTTGTTGCTCCCATTGTCTAAGAACCCCCCATCAGCTTGTTTCACAAGGAAATTCGAGCCCGCGACCATAATATGAAACGACTGTCGATTTGAAAATCGAGATTCGAGCCTAGGTGGTCGATTTTCAGGGAGAGACCAGAAACGCTATCGATCCTCGAAGGCGTCGATTTCCGAGGGACTCGAAACAGGCCGAGTGCTTGATCCGGGCATCGCGCGAGCCGGATTCGCGTGAAAGATAACGAAGAACTCACGTTAATTACTATCTAACTACACCGACCGAAATACTACTTAGGAGTTAATGAAGGATCACGAGGGCGCGAGCATTAATGAAAATCCAAGCCTCGCCGGCGATCCAATTACCTCGACCCGGATCCGAGGGGGCGGCGAATACGATGGATTTCGTGCGCGGCACCCAGTTTTAACGCACAATCGCGAGTCGACGAACGCAGACGCATAATAATAATGATTATCGCGAATTATCGCGGACAATCGTCGTCCAATTATCCGGACATTGTTCCGTCGAATAAATCTCCAGCAACAACCGGCTTTCTCGCGACGAGAACCGATTTTTCATCTCGATTACTCCTAAATGTCTCGGAATTCGATTTAAAATGGTGGACAGCTTGCTTCCGCGCGATAAGACGAACCAAAAATGTGTGAAACATTTTCCTTCTGCGAGACTGCGTTTTTGGAAAAAATCGAGTTCGAAATGTCCCTGGTAATTCAGGCACGAATTATTTAAAAACGAAGCTTCGTATAAAAAAGTTTTGTTCTACATTTTCGAATAATTGTTCGACGTGCAATCGCCCTATTCTGTTCGTTTATAGTTTTTGGTTCGCGGCGACGCACAGCGGTCCAAACGGTCGATTTACGAGTGAAAAAGTCTAAACGCTACTAATAATCGATAATTCTATGTTACATGTATTCTATACACATTAAGGAAGTATAAAGAAGGCTAGAGTTCCGTAAGTTTATTGAAATATTCTTTTTGCTTGAAATAGCACAGAGGAAGCAACGTATTTCAATTTAGAATGCCAGTTTTAATTTACAATGACAGGAAAGAGAAACTTTTGTATACAATTCTTTTTTTTACAAAAGTATAATTTTCACAAATTTACAACAAAAACAGTAATAATAAAAATAAAACAATATTTACATCTAGTTATACTATTTACATGTAATTATAAGCATTATTATAATTACTAAAACAATTATTACCTAAATGAAGATTTTCTAAAAATTCAATTTTAAAGTTAAGTTAAAAATTAGTAGAGGTTTTTATAATAAATTTTTATATGAATTTTAAACGGAAACTACGAGTGGCAGATGTTTGCTTGAGATTGATGAAAGCATAAACTACATATTCCATTCTTAATATTTATGCAAAAATTAACGCGAGTACGACAAACTTAAGAAACAGATTTAAATTAAAACCTCTTCGTTCCACATACTCGGACCAGAAAAAATAAAATGGCTTGCTAATCTGCATTTTTCTGCAAATAAATTTGATGAAACCATAAACTACATATTCCATTCCTAATATTTATGCAAAAATTAAAACGAGTACGACAAACTTAAGAAACAAATTTCTTAAAACCTCTTCGTTCCACGTATTCAGACCAGAAAAAATAAAATGGCTTGCTAATCTGCATTTTTTTGCAAATAAATTTGATGAAACCATAAACTACATATTTCATTCGTAATATTCCTGCAAAAATTAACGCGAATACGGGCGAATACCATTATAGTATTTCCTACAACAAACTTAAAAAATAAATTACTTAATACTTCCTTGAGAAACATTATTTAAACAATATTATTATGATTTCAGCGCACTGGTTCGATCAATTGCTATTTGTGCGCTGAAATCACAATAATATTGTTAACATAAGGAAACATTTATTATTTAAATATTTCCGAAAAATTGTTTCATTTTATTTGTATACCTTCCTAATGCTTCCGAACACAACTATTATAATTAGAATCAATATTAACGTTCTAAACAGTAAATAATAGGTGAAAAGGATGTCCTTTATTTCGATGCTATTTTTCATACTGCTACTTCCAACGTTTGCCACGCTTAACAATAATTGATGTGAGAAGTAAAATTGTCGATTTTAGCTTCTACAGACATGTGTGTTGATGTAAGAAATAAATAGTATAAAATGCCTACTCCATGTTTGGTTTCTTGATGCGACGAGTATTTTCTCGTCGGTTCTCCGATCGAATCGCGGAATGCGGGTCGACGTTTCGCAAAATCGGGACCGTCTCGGCCGCAGTTACGAAATTGGCTGGATTACGCGATACACTACACGGCGAAACACGTGTTGCACACGAGCCGGCCAGCCTCTCGTCTCGGCCCGCGCGACAAAGTTGCGAGGACGCGTTCCAGATGCGAGCCTCTGAATTAGCAGTTTTATTGCCGGAGCATTTTTCTTCGGGCACGGCGGACACGCTGTCATCGTGGGACCGTTTCGCCAGTGGCACACTCGTAATCGAGACGGCCTCCTAATTGCGAAATTTATTTGCACGGTATTTATCTCGCCGGGCGAGCGAAATTTACACGCGTTTCTACCTCGTCTCACGAAATTTCTGAATGAATGGGCGTCTGAAACAGAGATGTGATAATCATCCTTCGATGGAGATCATTTCAACGTACAGGAAAATTTCACTATTGACCCCCTTCAAAGGGAAGGGAGGGGCGAGCCTCATCTTTCCGAGCTTGATCCGAGCTTGGTCAAATTTGTATCTTTTATCGACTCGATTTATTAAAGTAGAGACATCTTTTATTTATTTCTTAAGATCGGTTTATAGCAGTGGAATTTGTAAATTTTTTGTACAAGCTTTGTATAACTGCCCTAGGATATTTTCAAATTTTTTGAAACCCGATAAAAAGAATAGCGCTGAATACAAATGACCCAAATTCGTCTACGAAACATGCGAGGAGCTAAATTAATTTAACAAATGCACGCATACCCGTTCGCAGGTGCGTTCAAGAGCGTTCTGCTTTAAGAGAGTGGGAAGGGGATGATCGATTTCTTAAAAGTTCAAAAGCAGAATATACTCGCTGAAGGAAACGCCGCGGAGGTTCGGGGAATCGACAGCGGGGAAGGACAAGCTTTCTCTGATCGTTAGGAGCTTGTTATATTTATCTCGGGGATCGGGAGGCCTTGTCGCAAAGTGCACGCCGATGCGACGTGCTGCAGGCGTGCGTAATAAAACGCAATGCTCATCGGGGTCGTCTCCGGCGATGTAGGTATCGATCGGACGGGTTGCTTGCGTCGGAGACGTGTCCTGGGGACCTAGAAGCTGAGCGACCTGTGGCTGGTGATCGGGCCCCTGGATCGCGACCTTTGTTTATATCTTCGTTTTAAGTGAGATAGACGGATAGCGGATGTTTATATTACCGGCGATCTTATAACCTGCCCATGCAACAAATCCCTGCATGCCGTCATTTGAAAACGATACGCAGTTTTGTAAGCATCGGGTCAAGTGAGCGTCGCGTATTATAATGATGGAACGTGTGAAACAGCGGATATGCATTACATTTTGAAACTTGGGCATTCTTGTTCGGAAACCATTGATATGATCTAGCTGTCCTGATCTAGCTCCTTGTGACTTCTGGTGATTCCTCAAAATGAAGGAACCTCTGAAAGGACAAACAGTGGCACGATCGCTGGAAGAAAGTTGTGGCTTCTAACAAACGGCGGGGATTTGGCGGGGACACCATTGATATCAACCAGGAATGATACTTCCGCCCGCTGCAGCACAAGGTCGGATACTATTCGGACAGACCACGTAGACTCCCTGTGGGTGCTCTCGTCATGTTTCGTTTATCAGACGTCTCGGGGATCGTCGGCGATCCGGGGAAATTCGAACGAAACAGAGTGGCGGCGGCGGCTGCCATAAATTTTTCATTCGATCCGCGCCGGAAGGGCCGAGGCGCCACGCGAAGATTCGTCCCGATGATAACGAGCCACCGCCGCGCCACGCCAAGCCACGCCGAGCCATGCCGAGCCACGCCGAGCCAAGCCAAGCCGCCACAGGATCGATAAAGATGGCAATGATGACGATAATAACAGAGCACCCTGACGCCCGGCAACTCGGCGTCGCCTCCTTGGTCCGGAGAATCCTGCGGGATCGCCCCCCGAAGAATCAACCCTCGTCCGACCCCAGAGTTTTCTTCGTGAGGAATCGGGAACTCGTCTTCATCATTGCTGTATTGCAATCTGGATCTTTAGCGAGCTTAGAGTTTCTCTGTCCCCCAAAATCCAATTGTGTATATCCTTGGCTTTGGGGAGCATACTGTAAGTAGGCGTGACGCTGGGGCCAGTAGGCGTAGTTTCGTAGCTCTCGCCTAGAGCGTTCTACATGACGGCAAGTATATCCAAGCGCGATTTTTTGGGGTTATCCCTTGCTCGAGGGATTGATACCCTTTTTAAAGCAAAACCGATAATTTTGCAGTAGCCTCTAGAACGGCAACAAATGATCGCATAAAATTCCTGGAAGCAAGGGGCAGCATGTTTTCCATTTCCCATGGAACGAGTCAGGGTCAAAACGAAACGAGACACGAGGGCATCGTCTCGTGTGAGAGTTCGCCCGAGGATCAGAGATCCAGGTTCTCTTTTTCAAACGATCGAACCTGGGAGGGTAAAACTCGCTACAGAAACACCCTCGAGAGCCTCTCTCCGTCCCACGGATCCGCCTGGAAGCTATTTTTCTTCGTTCGGAGCCGGGTCTTTGCATCTCGGTTACGTGTCACTAACCTCGCAACGCCGACGACCCTCTTCAACTCTGCTCTCTCTCTCCCTTTATTTTTTTCTCTCTCTCTCTCTGTTCGGACACCCCCGCAATCGCAGGCTCTCTCCGACAGGGTTGAGCACCGTCCCCCGAAATTGCACGAACTCCAACCCACTAGTTATGCACGTAGCAGAACATACTTTCTCCAGCGAATTGCTGTTTCTTCTGCGACCCTTGTCTTTCATCTACGTTCCATCGGGCACTTGCAACAAGGAGGGAGAGTCATCCGTCGAAAGTGGAGAATTTCTCCCCTGGTGGGGGTAGTTTTCTGACAGAGGCGATCCCCAAGTGACGTCTATATCTTAATGAAACTTTGGGAGGATGTAGTTCTTGCAAACATATTGGACACTTATTTCTTCGCCGGCCATATTCAGGGGGCGAAAACAACCCCCGAATTTTGGGGTGGGAAGTACATTTCGTCGAATATCTCGGGAACCATTGGAGCTAGAGGGGTGACGCAAAGGACAAAGTTGTATTTTTTGATACGCAATCTGGCCACGTACCCCGATTTTGGATGTCCTATTTGTTTAAAAAATACATTTAAAAAATGATATTTTCTTGAATATTTTTGCGTGAGAAGTGCCATGCAATTTTCATAATCGAATCACGTATCGGGGGTGGTTCGAGCGGAGAGAGGGTAGGAAACGCACAGTGTTCAAGGGGAAGGAACCATCGAGGAGCGGAAATCGCCTATCGTCCCCGGAACTGCGTCCCGCCGCCGATGGGACCTCGAGACGGGGAATCTTGTTTTCCGCGGCATTAATTCGCCTGGACGCGGGGAAAACCTGGACGGAAATGGCGGTACGTCGGTCTTCGGGGACGGCGATTCAATTTTCATGACGTTTCTCGGCGAAGTTCTCGAGACAACGCGGGCGAAACTTGCGGGACCGCATAGTTCGAGAACTATTGTGTATCTTCGAAAAATATGCGGAAACAATTTGGCCCAGTTCCCCCGTTTTTAGTTCGTCCGGAACGGTTCCAACCCTTTTTCCATCGGATTCCGAAGGTCGGGACACAATCAATTAATTAGGACGATCGATGGATGTGCATCCTATCAAATTGCAATTTGATATCGGCATTGTTTGCGCCCCGGGCGGGGAAGCTCGCTTCTTGGATTATTGGATGAACGGGTCTGCGAAATTGCTGGCAGGCCCGCGAAAAATCGAGAAAGATCGCAGGGAGTCTCAGCTTTCGCGAAAATTCGAGTGAAAAATACAGTTCTGGCTTCTGAACTCCGGAAACACAGAAATCGTTTTTTTTTTAAACAATAATCCTAAGAGAAATTGTTAAATTATATTACTCGGTGCCATTCGTTGACGATTGAAATTGCTTTATGAAATCCGTAGGTATCATTAATTTTCAAAATTTATTTTATTTGTTCATCAATTATTAAATATTGTGTCGAAAATATGTTTGAAATTATCGCCGCCAGGCCAACTTTGTTCCACAAGGCGACGAGTTGATCGAACGAATAAATAAACGGGTGAGTCAGCCTTCGAGAGACGATAATGCGATCTCTCGGAAGACGATAGGACTCATTAGTTCGAGAATGATGGATCTCTCTGTTTATTTAAAAGCCAGAACGGCTAAGTCTCTCGGGCTCCCGTGCCGGCGCACGGTGCTCGCAGAATTTGGCAACAGCGATCTCTTGCTCCGTGTGCCAAGTTCTCGACCTATTTAGCCGGTCACGAGAGCCACTCGGACACTCTCGATATCGGGACGAATCGATTCGATCGATTTCAATCGAGCGGAGATGGGCGCAGCCTACGTATTGATTCGGAAAAATTGTTGTGCGAAATAAGAGCAAACTAACATGAAGAATTTAGCTTCACCTCCCACAGTGTCCCAAACCCGCTTTCAAATGGTTCAAGCCCAGCGGACTCGATCATTCCTTTAAAAAAATTATTCTGCGAAATAAGAGCAAACTAGCATGAAGAAGAAGCTAGATTTAGCTCCCACACTGTCCCCAACCCGCTCTGAGACGGTTCAATCCCAGCGGGCTCTATCATCCCCTAAAAAGATTGTTGTGCGAAATAAAAGCAAGATAGCATGAAGAAGACAGCTACATTCAGCTCGCACTATCATCCGACTCTATCATCCCCTAAAACGCAGGACTGGGAAGGCAACTGCGGGACAGTCGTATTTCGCATCGAGTTTTGACATGGGAGATGGAACAATAGAGGCGTCGAAGATGCCTCGGCTGTCATGGCTGCCTGTCGGGGGCGATTTTCCGGTGGACAGGGATTGGTATTGCTCGTCGGGGTGAGCTGAAAGGGCTTTCTCCCTACCCTCTTTCTTGCTAGCCCTCCGCCTCTCGGTGTTCGACAGGCCTGGATCGTCTGCGGGCGCTCGATCATCATAGATCAGTGGCGAGAGAGTGAGCGGTCTGGTAATACGGTCCTGGCGGGACCACGATGGTCGACTAAGCCGCGGATACAGCGGTTCTTCATCCCGCAACGGTGTCTTCCTCTTCGCCGAGGAAGATCGATAGGTCCGCGCCAGCGTACTGAAACGCCACGCGTCGCCCTCTTTCTCTCCCATTTCCCTGCTTCTCCCTCTCTATATCACCGCCTCCCTCTCCCTGTTCTTCAGCGTTTTCCACCCATCGTTGTCCCCTGCGTTAAGCTCGTGTCACACGGTCACCGGTCGCGTAGAACGTTGCGCTCGCACCGGGAGATGCAGTGACGACAATCGATCCAAGGCTTGCCCGCGAATTCCTCCGAAACCGATCAATGTCTTTTTCCAAGGAGCTCATTCAACATGATTCCCGCATCGTCTCGAACGTCTCCGATACTCTCCGGGCCAACACCAGATGTGAATCGCACGATTTTTAATCTGGGAGTGGCCTGGATCGCACTCGGACGTTGACGAAGTAGATTTATCATAGTGTGAGTTCGATATCGATCATGGAAAATGACTGCCCGGCTCCGCCTAGTACTTCGGTGCTCTCGGCACCCACGAAACAGTCTCCGACCTATCTAGACCTTGTATCCCCTAACCTCTCAGCCTGGACTTTGTATTCTCTGAAAACTGCATTTTGAGGATCCCAGCTGTCCATAGCCAACTCTCCTAGTAGGCGTGGCTTTGTGGCCCTGGACGGACTGAGCTAGTGACCTTGCAGCAATTTCTGCTGAATCTATACCTCCTGTTTTCTAAAGAACTAGCTCCCAAGGTCCCAGCTTACACTTTGCACATTATCTTCAAAGATTCCAGCTCTGCGAGCACAATTCCCCAGTGGGCGTGGCTTGTGCCCCCAAACGGACCCGGGCAGTGCCCGTAAGCGATTCCTCGAATCGTAGAACGCGGAATTCTATACGCGAACGTGAAATTTCTATAGACGATATCTGGTAACATCGTTTTTCACTGGTGTCGGTTCTGCGGTCCAATCATGAACGTGTGCCTCACGGTTTCCACCGTTTTCCCGGCCGCCCTTTTTCCACCGTTTTCCCGGCCGCCCTTTTTCCACGTTATTTCGTTCCGCTTGCGCCTGATGCACCGGACATGCACGATCGAGCGTGCATCCGTGACCGTCGCGTCGCCTTTGTCGAGCATTCCACGCTTTTGACATTTGCGTGCACCTGAGTGCAGGTACGAATGAGAACTCGTCCTTTGCCCGGCTCTCTGTCGGCGAATCGTATTTCGGGAAAAGGATCCCGTCGTTATTGGACGACCTCGCGCTCACAATGCTGTTCCGGCCGAGCGGGAATCGAAGAATATCAAAGGCGAATTAAATACCGCGAACAAATCGCGGTGAACAGTTTCGAAATGTTCAATCTCGAAAATCAGGCGATTATAAATGAAATGAAGAGAAAGATATTGCAAAAGGAGCTTAGACTTTCTGTATCCTCCAAAAATCCCAGTGGAATATCGTCGCCTTTACGGAGGACGCTATAAGTAGGCGTGGCTGAGCCCTGTAGGTGTGGTCTCGCAGCTCTCGCCTTGTAATGGGTCTACACAGTGGTTACAAAGCAATCTGGACCCTGAGCAAGCTTAGACTTTCCGTAGTCCCCAAAAATCCAATTGTGAATATCCTTGGCTTTACGTGGGACGCTGTAAGTAGGCGTGGCCGTGGCCAGTGGGCGTGGTTTCGCAGCTCTCGCTTTGCAATGAGTCTACATAGTTGCTCACAAAGCAATCTGGATCCTTAGCAAACTTAGACTTTCTGTATCCCTCACAAGTTCCACTTTGAATATCCTTGACTTTACGTGGACCGCGGTAAGTAGGCGTGGCCTCACAGCTGTCGCTTTGTAATGTGTCTGCACAGTGCTTACAAATCAATCTGGACCCTTAGCAAGCTTAGACTTCCTGTATCCTCCAACAGTCCAGCTCTATATCTTTACATAGAATATCTAGAGTAGGCGTAACTGCTTTCTGTGGGCGTGGTTTCGCTTCCTCCACTTCCTAATGGATCCCAGCTGTGTCTCACAGGGAAATTCGAACTCATAACTAGCTCGAAACCTTCGCATCGCCCACAGTTCCAGCTTCAACGATCTCAGTTGTCATGTAGAAACGCCCCCAGTGGGCGTGACCATGAAAATCGGCTCAAATTGCCTTCTAGAACACCATGTAGAGGTATGAAGAAAGGTATTGCAAAAGGAAGGTGGAGATTTCGAGAAAATATTCCGAGGAACAATGTTTAAAGTAAATTGCGAGACGAAGCACAGAATATTAACCGACTTGCATCCGGCGAGAACGGGTGAGGAACAAAGCTGGCGGAGATAAAAATAATTTCGCCGAGGTGGAATCGCGTATTGAACCGTCGCGAGTCGTATTGGTTTCGTCAGCCGTCGAGTCCGCGGGCTGCAGCTCGCAGGGTTCGTTTGTCGGCCGCAAAAACGCGCGAAACAGAGCCGAATGGAGAAAAAGAGAACGAGAGAGCGAGAGGGAGGAGGAGGAGGAGAAGGAGGGAGCGACTCGCCGCGAACAGCTTTATAACGCGAATTTATTGCGCAATTTTGGCGGGCTGCTTCGGCCGCGGCACGCTGATTTGCTTGCCCGTCTCACGCAATCGCAATCAGCCCGGGGATCCGTAGCGAACCGGCGATCGATCTTCCTGGAATGCATGCCCGCCGCCCGACGGAGCACCGCGATGAAAACGGCGAGCCGGATTTGCTTCCAGGCCGCACAGTGCAATTTCAATTACGAAAAATCAATCCTCCGATTGTGTCAACACTTATATCGACGAACAACATTTTTCGTTCAGCGACAATCGCAGTCCCTGGACTTCGAGGTTCCAGCGTGGATTTTTATCGTTAGAGTGTAAATTGATTCGTAATTATCCGGAAAGCGCTCCTGGTAGGCGTGGCCTCGTTGCTCTCATTCCAGAGCTGGAATGGGTTCGTGGAAGACGGTTTCTATCGACGGGTTGTCTGGGTTCCGTATCTCAGAAATCTAGATTTTAATATTTCCTATCTACATAGAATAGGCGTGGCCTGGTTGTGAGACAATTTCACCTCGTGCCAAGTCTTAATTTTGCATCTTGCGAAGATCTAGCTCTGAAAAGTTCTAGTTTTGCATAAAATGTCCTGAATTGTGTCTCTAAAAATCTAGGCGATAAAAAATCTATCAGGCGTGGCCTGGATCAAGTAGGCATGGTCCTGTGCGAGTAGCACAGAACGGTATATAGCTCGGAACGGTCCCAGGATACCGTCCCAGGAGCTAATACCTATTTGCAGCAAGTTTAATTCATCTACATCTAACAAATTTAGTTCTGAGGAGCCACGTTTTTCGAAGGATGATCTAACTAGGCGTGGCCTGGGCCAAATAGGCGTGGTTTCCGAGCTCCCAACGGTTCCACATCCTAGACCGCTCCGGAGCTCCGAGCACGTTCTATTTATCATCGTCCCGAGAAATCGTCGAGCAACTCAGAAATTCGGTATCAGTGGTCGGAAAAAGCGGTCGCAACGTTGCTTATCTGCCGGAAACTGGTGACGTAACCGCCAAGAGGCGATAAGGAAGCGCCGCGAGCTAACTGACACAACGCTTCCCGCATTATTCAACCAACCCGCATGTTAACTAACTTTGTTTTCTTTCTGTTTCAGGTAAGTGTAAATGTTGAAGTCTTGCGGACGGCGAGAGGAGATCGGTGAGCGTTTTCCAATTAGCCAACGACTGACGATCTCGTCGATTTAACTGCAATTTGCGGACTGAGAAATTCCCGTTTCGAATCGAGCCGTGTTCTCGAGCAATCGTCGCCCGCGCGTTACGGGATAATGAAAATCGAGCTGGTAACGGCGCAATTAATATCGCGCCCGACACTCGAATCATCATATTATCGATATTCGAATAATAGCGCGGTAATTAGGCTGATAAGAATTATTATTGCGATCATCCAGGGGACGGTGTAACGATTCTACTCGCCCGTGGAATATAAAGAGATCCGCGCACTCGCGAGAGAGTATCGTTATCGAACAGCTCCCGAGATACGGAACTTCGACGTTCGAAGGAAACTGATAATCGATTCCGCTATCCAGCACGCTGGTCTCGTGTTTCGATAACGGATTCAGCGAAATTTTGGTGCGTCGAACTCCAAACCGACTCGCTCCCGAGAAATTTGGAAAGAAAAAGCACACAGTCCCAGATTCGGGAATTTTTTCTGTCTCAGCTGTAAAGGATACACGTTTGACGATGTTTGAACAGTTGTAATTTTGTGAAAAAAAATCGTGTGAACATAAACTCGGGCTTATTTTCAAGCTTGAAGCCTCTACTTTTACTCACTATTACTAATTTGTCCATCAAAAATTTTTCCACATTGTAACAGGTGGGGAAATGCAGGGCACTAAATCTCCAATTTTTAGGAAAATGTTTGGCGATGTTTAAACAGTTGTGATTTTGTAAAAAAATATCGTAGGGCCATAAACTTGTTTTAAAGCTTGAAACTTCTACATTCGCTCACCATCACTAATTTATTGATGAAAAATTTTTCCACTTTGTAACAGGTGGGAAAATGAAGACGCTAAAATAGAAATTTTTAGAAAAATCTGCGACGATGTTTGAGCTGTTCTAATTTCGTGAAAAAAAATCGTATGATAATAAATTTAGGCTTATTTTGAAGCTTGAAGCCTCTACTTCCATGAACTATCCCTAATTTAGCCATAAAAAATTTTTCCACATTATAACAGGTGGGAAAATGAAGACACTAAATTCCCAATTTTTGGAAAATTATTGACGCTGTTCGAACTGTTATAGTTTCGTGAAAAAAAATTATTTACTATCAATAACTTCTTCATAAAAAATTTTTCAATTTTGTAACATGTGGAAAGCGAGGAAAAAATCGCATGATGATAAGCTCAGGCTTATTTGGAAGCTCGAAGCCTCCACTTTAGCAGACCGTCCTTATTCGCCCATGAAAAATTGTCGCGTGTTGTAACAGGTGTCGAAACAGAAAGAAAATGAACCGAACCGGCTCTCTCTCTCTCTCTCCCGTTGGTCACGTGATCGACGGCTGATTACAGCCGGTTCAAGTCCCGCTCTAATTACGTAGATAACGCGCCGCGGGAATTATGCATATTTTCTGTTAAGAGGGGAGGACACAGCTGCGGAAACCCGAGGTGTTTTTGGCGCGAGACCAAAAGTCGTTCCGCGGTGAGAAAATCTTTCGTAACGTTTCGGGGACGGGGTCTTGGACAAAACTTGCTCCTGCAGAATCTACCCTCGACGGATTAGGGATAAAATCAATCACGATTCGGAACGAGAACATTTACCTTCTGAAATCTGGGCGTGAAATTCAAGATTTTTGAAATTATTTCTTGCTACACTTCCCCATGTTAACACGTTTGCTAGCGCTGTTCGTTGCGTTGTTTATCTTGTTTGTTAAACAGTTTTATTAGAGGCCGCGTACTCCTCTATGAATTATTTAAACAGTGCACAAGGAAGTGCACAAAATTCATTTGATATGTTCGAACACGAGACCGTGGTCGTCAATATGTCATGGTGGTAGTGGCCGTGTTAATTCCATTACAATAAATTACCATAAATTTTATGCATTTGTGTCAAGATTGAGTGAAATAAAACAGTAAAAACTGTTCAAGAATATTGATATACCAAAAACTTATTAAAACTGAAAATTAGAAATGAAATTTTTATTTGGAGCTTTGTAATTGATGCATTTCTATTTTGCATAATATAATAGCAAAATTGAATACATGAAATTCAAAATTGTTGGAAAATTTTAAAAATTGTGGATGTCAATATATAATTTCTCAATTTAGTTTCCATTTCTTGCAATGGACGCAGACAATTTTTATTTTGCATAAAGATCCGCAGTGAAATAATAAATCTATTAGAAACCCTTTAAAATGTATTCTTCCGCGGATTTTATTCCGTATCGCTCTGCGCTGCGTAGACTGTTTACGGCGTCTGCAGACCGGAATTCGCGATGAATTTTGCATGAGAGCGTTTAATAGTCTTCGCTCAGCGACCAGAGTTTTTGCGACCGCAATCGCGGAAGTAGTGAAGAGCGATTGCTTTCAATGCGGCTGGTCTGGTTCCTGTTTCTTACGGACAAATCGTGTTTTCCAACGGAGACCCGCGCGGCATCTGTTGACAACATGTAATTATAATTTGCTGCGAGCGTGTCTCTTGTTGCTCACCTTCGTTATTAAAATTTATTTAATTCAATGAAACCTTATTCTTCACGACTAATTTATGGTCAATTATTTTTTTCTTTAATTTTTCTTGGTCATAAATTTTATTATTTTCCGAAAATTTTTGCGTTTTTAATAACGATAACCTTCTCACGAATGAATTGTTAATTTTTTATCGTATAAAAATGTAATCCCTCCTCGTTTTTCGTACAATTTATAACAGGACCATTTGCGCTGCGTTCGACGTGTATACTCGTCATTGCTTGATTTTAATTCCGCACTCTGTGGGGGATTTTTGAAACTGAATTCCGCAGTTAAGAGGTTAAGTAGCGGGTCCGATCGAGCGAAGTGCGCGACGCGTTACGGGAGTCGCAATTGACCGGTCGGTCTCTCGTTCTTTCATCAGAGGCGACGAAGATAGATCCGCGCGCGTGGACGTCACAAGATCGACACGCAACGGAGCAGTGCCCTTTCACGCAGGTTCCGCCTTGAAGAGGTGTGAAAAAGGTGGCGGCGGGAGGTGCGGGGGACAGCAACATTCCCAAACAAGCTCTGCCCAGCCTCTAAATTTAGCGTGGCCGGTTATGAATGGACCGGGACGCTGAAACCCGCGACGATCGTCTCGTCCGCGTGCTGCATCTCCATCTCCGACTGTTGGCCTCTTAACGATTCTTCGAACTATGATTTATATTTTCATAAAAAGTAAGATTTCGATGATTTTTGCACACGCAGGAAGGAAGATCATCGAAACCGGATGATAGATATCTGTTGTGCAGGTTCGTGCAGAGCCGATTTCGGTTTCGCTCGCGCTCGGATTCGCAGAGGGAAGCGCAAAAGTCGAGGGAATCCGGCTTTGCGCGCGTTTCAATTTGACCGTCGCTCGCGGCTTTGTGCTCTATAATCGGGTGCAAATAGTAGTAAAACCCCTTTGCGCCTCCAAATCGGCGTGTAATGGGATATCCCGTGGATCGGTTGAGCGTGTGACACGATCACCGTGTGCACGCGGCTTTATATGCCGGAACGACGGAAATTCGAACGGGTAAACGCGGTCGGGTACACCACCGTCTCTCGTACAATTACCGCGGACGGTTGTTGATGCTCTTCCCCGTAAATATATCCTGCCGCAATAAATCCTGAAAAGAGCGTACACACCGAAGGAAACGACGGCAAACAATTGCGAATAATCCCAGGATCTATATTTGTTCCAAGTTTTCTCATTGCTTCTGTTAGGATGTGGTCAGTGACCGCGAATGTTGCTAATTCGTGTATCGTCTTGGTCAGTGACCACTGTCGAGTAATTTGCAGCTGTATCTTGTTGGTCACTGACCACGGCCATATTTTGGGAAGTCATACCAACTATTTTAAGCAGATAAAAATATCTGTTAAGACGCGATAAACGTGTCGCGATAAGCGCAACCGTGGCTGCCGCTAAATCGAGCCGCTCCAGGCCCGGGCAATTGTAGCGCCGAGTTTGAAAAAGGCGTCCTACGTGTTCCGGCTACGCGTCCGCACCGCGTTCCATTATTTAGAATTGTATCCGGGTTTATCGCGTTCACCGCGACCGCACGCGGAAGTAGAATGCAATATCCGTCCGTGATATTAGAGGCACGCTCCACGTACCGGGTGTGTCAAATCGGTTTCCTCGCTCGGCCACGGAATCCTTCGGGGACTAGGACAAAGAGCAAAGACAGAAAGAATCGGCGTACGACGATAATGTAGGCGAACGATCGGGGATAGGTGAAAATACTATACACTATATTTATCATTTGGACGGTCCGGAAAATTCCTGGAAATTCACCGCTCCGGATACATGGGCCAGGGTTGTATTTAGCGGCGACACGGGAAACGTTTAAACGTTTACCGCGTTTCCCGAGATTTCCCGGGGATTTCGAGCCACCGCACCGGAGAGTTCTATGGTTAAAGGATGAAAAGGGTTTTCCAGTTGCCGGGGCGCTGTTCTGAAAGCAGTCTTTCAATTCCATACAGACGAATCCGCGGTATAAACGGCGCCCTGAACGATCCGCGAGCTTTCAGCCACGCGGTTTTTTTCTAATCCGTTTGAAATAATTCCGAGTGTAGAACGGCGAAGCTGCGCGCCCGGAGTCGTTTAACGTCTGGCGCGTTAACCAGTTTCCCGGCCGTATCGTTTCGAGCACGTCTCTTTCGGATATTTCAAACAGGGGCTCGTCGAGCCGATGATTGTTATTGCGACCGCACCCGCGCGTCATCGGATGCCGGGAGGAGCGAAGGGAACGTTTGAAAGTTCGACGGAGCCAATTCTGTCGTCCTTTTTTGGTTTCGAAAAGGCCCCAGCGCGCGACTGTTTAATTACGGGAAAAGGGAAACGGTTTGAAAGCCCCTTGCTCCGTGCTCGTCGACTTCGCGGCTCGTGAACGTCGTTCTCCGCTCGTAATCCCGCGAGTTTACTGTCGGCGAGGCCCGATCCGCACCTGCGAATCCGCGACTCCACGAACCGGTATGTAAACTTGGCCTGGCAACAACGACCGCCGTGACGACTCCGGAATAATTTATTGTATGTCCGATTCAGGTCCCCGTGCCGACCTCCGCGGCTCGTCGAAACTGCCGGTAAATAACCGGCGATCGCGCAATAATCGGCCACGAAATACGAGCCGTGACGGGACAGGCAAGCAAATCCTCGCTCGTAACTCAAACGCATCTGCCTGTTGTTGCGCGCACAATGACGTGCTATAGATGATCGTTTCTCTTACGGGCCGACACATTTACCGTCTTACAAATTAACAAACGGCAAAACGCAAATCGCTCCTCCGAATCGCCTGTTTCACATAAGCCACCATCTTTGTTCCTCTTCATACGACTGCTGACAGTTTGCAAATTATGGTACTGACCGCGATGCTGCTATTAGGAATTAGTAGACCACGGTCACTGACCAAGATGTTAGTGTTAAGAACTTTCAGACCAAGGTCACTGACCAAGCCGTTAGTGTTAAGACTTTTCAAACACGGTCACTGACCAAGCCGTTAGTATTAAGACTTTTCAAACACGGTCACTGACCGAGTGTGACCGTTTCTTCCGAGGAGATCTAGAAGTATGTAGTGATCTCTCGGTTAGCAATACAGATAGGTCGGTTTCTCCGCGGATTTCTCTGAATCGCAGTCGCTGGAGGTAAGATCCCTCGGGAGAGCTCTCCGCCGATTGAGGGGCGGGTAGCACAGTAAACGGGCGGGTGACTATTGGCAGGGAACGTGCTAAAAGCAGGAAGCGATGTTTCGCGATACGCCGAGAGCCAACGCCGACGACGACGAGCGTAGAAAAGCTCTTTGAAGCCATACCGCCGCAGTTGGCTTTGACTCCTGAACTTTAGAAGCTTTCAAGCTTGAACCGACAGCCACCGCACATCCGGTAGAACGGTAGTGTATCAGGATCGGGGATGGAGAATCGTGGGCGATAAAACGCGACCACCGTCTGCGTAGGATTTTGTGAAACCGGTGCGTTCGGATTTTCTTTCACACACACAAGCTTACCTTCTTTCTCATAAGAGATGAGCGATCAGTAATGTCTCCTAAATGTCGAGTTCAGCGATCGTTTCCATCTACGCACGTACAACGATTAAAAAATAACTTTTCAGTCCTTCGTTGCCTCGAGAAGTTTCTCTGAAGGAAATAAAAGTGGATAAAACGAGCACCACCATTATTGTTTTATTATACTCGTGCATCACTCGGACCCTCCATCCAGCTATTCCTTGATTACGCGAATTCTTCTCACGCGTGTACATACATATATGTACGTCTGTCCATTTTTCTTGTCTCGCGATCATAACCTCGCCGAGGATTCTCGTTAGCAAGGACCTCGTTTCTCTTCCCCAAGGTGGAACAGAATTGTCGTTGGCCACGCCACGCTGGCCAAGTGTTCCATTGTACAGTCGAGGTAACGTCTGTTAAGGCGGATCGATAGATTGCCGGGTCGAGCAATCTCGCCGAGGAGAATTCCATTAGCTTTACGACTCGCGATTTCGGAGCTTGATCGGTCGAGAACGATCGGCTGCCTTCTCATTTCCATATCGACTGTATTCTATTTGTTCCGTGCATCTTTGTTACGATTCGGTAGATTTCGATGTTCTTTGAAAGATGGTCACGCGTCGGTCAGTGATCGTGGTTCACTAATTTTCGAGAAATGTCTTCGGTCAGTGATCACCCCGTGACCGTAGTGCTTCGATCAGTGACCGTGGTCTACCGATTACGGTCAGTGACCGATCCGCGGCTGCACAATACAGACGCAAAACAAATGGAGAAAGAATTCTGTCTGAGCTGCAAAACCCCTAAAGGTAGAGAACATGTAAATCAAATCTGACCAAAAATAACCTATATTTTCTAAATTTTAATTGTTATTCTTATATTATTCCAATTATTAGTTTTCCAATTTCGCTTCTAGAGCTGTCCATAATCATCCCACAATTTCTCCATCTCTTTTTTCCAACATTTATTCAAATAGTATATATATAATAGCTACATCTAATCAGAATAAAACAATAAAATCAAGCTGAAAGCTTGTACTTTTTAATCACACAATTGGTTGAAGCTAAGTAAGTGTCCGGTGATTTATGTACGTTAGTGTACTACTTAGGATAGAAATTCGATGGTAACGATGAAGGGGTTCGAGGGCGTGCAGCGCCGCCGAGAATCGCGATTAATCCGGCTCGTTTATGAACGCGGCGTGGATCGGCCTAACGAGCGTAATTAGATAAGCCGGGATTAGTCGGCTACGTAATTCAGCGTGGATAATTGCAGTGTCATCGGTCGACGTCAACCGTTGACGTTCACGCACATTCGAGAAGAAGCGCGGGTCCGTTAATCCGCGTCACGACAACGACGACTCGACGATTCGCGTGTTACGCGAGCAAAGCAAATAATCAGCCATTTATTCTATTCTAACAACAATCACGGGCCGCCGCGCCGCGCCGCGTCGGTTTGATTTATCAGCTTCCACTTCTGATTTACTTGCGATCGATGCATACGAGCCGGTGATCTAATCGCCTTGCCCCCGGCCAATAGATCGGCTAACGAGCTGCCATTGTAATCGCAGTTAGATACGCGCACGATCATCTCTTTTCATTCCTTTTCTACCATTACGCGAGCCTGTTGCTAGCGATACTGAAATAATCGAGTACATCGCTCGATATTCGAGAGTTACGTTTTCCGTTGTATCGTAATACGTATTAACACTTTACCCAGCGAAAGCCAAGATTGTCAAAAGAAAGCATAGAAATTTTCTTTTACATTACAATCTGAAATGAAAATATTAGATGACGTTATTGAGGGTGGTCTGTCAGTTCACAATGAAAATTGCTGGCACTGTTGAAGGTTCCATTAAAAAGTGTTTAGCCATTAAGCATAGATTTTTCAAAATTATGCAATAATCACCGGTCGGTAATGTGTTAACATTATGTTAGCTGATATGGTCTAAAGCCTTAGTTCTTTACTAAACTAATTAAATATTATTCGAACCTGCTCTCATCCTAACATAAATGGATTGATCAAATGCAAAACTGTGGAGACAGATGATGTCCTATCTTATGGGTCTAACATGGTCTAAAGCTTTGGTTCTTTAATAAACTAAATAACTAAATAAATATTATTCGCGATCATGCTCTCTTCATGACATAATTGGATTAATCAAATGCAAAACTGTGGAGACAGATGATGTCCGCGCATTATTCTCAACATATAAAAATTATTAATTCTTCTTCCTCACAACTGGACAATCTATATTTTGTATAAAAATCTGCAGTTATGACACCGATCGCATTCGGTCATCATCCGTGTTGTCCGAGGGAGATCCGAGAACTTTCCTCGCTGGAGAATGAAACGCAGAATCCTCCTCGGTCACAATCGCCACTTCCGCTCGGTCCTAAGGAGAATCGTCCGGATCTAAACCGCGAGGCCTAGTTCTCCTTACATAAATAATTATTCTATTTTCGCCAATTGTTTACTGTTCCCGTCCGTTCCGCAAGCACACATCCGCGGAGTTCCTCGGGCCGGAGAGAGGCGACCAGTTCCCTCGGCATCTCGCTTATCAATTTAGGTCGCGGATGCCTTTGTTACCGCGGTTAGGCCGCTTCTTCGCCCGTTAAACACCGTTACACCGATAAACAGCGACTTATTGTTGTGATAATGAACGTCTTCAGCGCCCCATTAACCCCTGTACGCTATTTTACCCGTTCCTCGATCAAGATCCCCGAGTATTTGTTACACGCTGATCCGAGGTATTCTCTGTGAAATATCGAGGGTCTTCTTAAAAACATAAACAAATGTTTTACAAATCTACTACAATTTCATTAAATCGCGCCGACCCAATTTAATTATTGTTCCCAGCATCCAGAAAAATGGTTTTTCCAGGCCAAAAAATTTTGAGTACACTCCCTGAAAGTCGCTCCACAAGCCTGCCAAATTTCAAATCGAAATACCCAAGGGTCCGCTACAAAAAATTCCCAAAGACAGCGTTGCGAACGATAAGCTTGATCGCGGAATTCGGTCCCGAACAATACGTTCCAGTTCGAAGGAACGATTCCGGGACTAGTCCGGGACAAGTCCGAAAGGGTTCGACGAACCGACACACACCCTATCTGCGATAAAGGTCTCCGATAATCGATCGTCGCTGCGGTGGAAAGGGTTCTCGGTCACCGGGGAACTTGCCAGTGCGTCGAACCGTCGGAAACGGATCCGTCGCCGACGTGTTCCGGGACGTTCCGAGCCAACAAAACGCGTCTTTGCGAGCCACCCCTGCAACCGACGTCTCTAGCAAGTTGCCAGCACCAAATCAGACCGGGGAACGAGCAGCGGAAACTTCCGCGGACAAAGGTAAACTGCTTAGTTCGGACACGAGGCGCCCGGTTCCACGGTCCGTTGCACAGCCCTGAACTCGTTTCTTTTTGCTGGGAAAAGCTCAATCGCCGCTCCTGGATTCGCCTATGACTGTTACGCGTTTGTCGAATTTTTTGCGGTCGCTCCATTTCCTAGCCGTTCAAAACAACTTATTTAATAATCAGACAGCAGATCTGTATGCAACTATGGCTTTTGTAAATGTTCAAAAAATGCTGGGATATAAAATACGAAAGAATTTAGTACGATTTTCATTTATTTCAGGTCTAAAAAGGCTATTACCACGGAAAATAAGATTTCATTTTATTCCACTTTCTTAAATTTCCACAGTCTACTAATAATACAAGACTAGAAGAGACAACATTTATTACTGGTTTTGTGTAAAATGAATATATTTTAAATTTTACACCGGATCTGTTTGAGAGCCACCCTCAACGGAGCATTACATCGCGCGATTATGATCACGTGGAGGCGAACGGTGCAGCAGGGCCGTAGTTGCGAAACACTGGAATCAATACGGTGCATTCTCTCCCATTCATGACTTGTGCGCGCGGTGTTACACGCGTTCACTCATTCACGGTGACCGAATGCTGCCGGGTAAGGGCACCGTCTTCGATTTTCGACGGGTCGTTCGAGTACTCGACACCTGCCACCGCAAACCACTGTCAATACTATAGCACTCGCCGTGTCCTTCCTGATATTTTTACGTATCTGTAGATGCTCGATGATGCACTCGAGTATTGTGTATTCACAATACTGCGGGAAGCATTTATTGCAAAAATTGGTAGACGTATTGGTCAGTGACCACGGCCTACTAATTCGTGCGAGTATTTCCTCGGTCACTGACCATTGTCTGTTAGTTCTCTCCAACCATTTTGACCAAAAGAAAATGCGTTTGCAACAAGGTCTGAATCCCTTTACCTAAAAATTCCTGTAAATATGAAAGGCTGCATCACCTGTGATCGCAGGTGTTCAATTGAAAATTCCCGGGTCAAGCTGCTTCCGGGTGGTGTATATCCGCTTGTCGCGAGGGTGGTGAAGCGCAGAAAATGGGGGTTGGGCGAGCGAAAGAGAAATGAAAGAGAGAGAGAGAGAGAGGAAACACGGCGGAGAGCATAGCGCAACACAGGCAACTATCGTGAGGTTCAACGATCAATATTCCGTCCGGTCCATCCTCTGACCCATATCTCTCTTTCTCCCTTACTTACCTGTGCACCCCGTCTCTGCACCCCTAACCCCTGACCCCCCACACCAGGTTTTCTTCGTTTGATCCCCTCTACCCTTCTCCGACGTCCCGCATCGTTGTCTTTGACCGTTCCACGAGCGCATCGTCGTTGTCGTCGGATTTCTTCAATTAGCTTTCCAGCTCTGGTTCTTGTCTTCGACGATCCCCGTGCAGCCGGGAGTGGGTTTCGCTGTAATGGAACCGCTCCTTGCTCTCGGCTTCGGATTTATTCAGATTGGAATTCATAATTGGCGGATTTAGGTTGCGGCACGATCGAATTTCGCGAACCCACGTTTCTTAGCTGCGAGCTGCAATATTGGTACACTGCGGAGCGCTTCGAGTTTCTTAGTATTGTTATTAATTCTTGAACGTGCAAATCAAATTCGCTTTTCGTCCCACTAGACTGCGGATCTTTATACAAAATTAATCTTTATGCCTGTTTCGATTGTAAGATATAGGAATCATATAGGAATTGATTTATTTCTTTAATCACGTTTTCAAGTTGAGAGTACTAAATGCAGACAATTTTAATTTTCCAAAATTCATTTTTGAATACAATCCTACGGAGAGGGAACTACGAACCCAACTTGAATGATGATAAAATGTTTTTCTAGCCGAGGATATTAAAATACGAACTCTGGAGAAAATGCTTTTTATTCATTATTGTTGTTAATGCTGTACTCATTAAAATGACGTGAAACTATTGACAATGAAAACTTCACCCTTTGCACTCGGAGCTATTCTAATTCGAAAATTTTCCTTCCGGCCTGAAGTATTTTATACGATTTTCTTAATTTTATCGATTTTAAACCTTGTAACAACACTTTCAGAAGTTTATGAAAATATTAAACACGTTTAGTAATTAATTCAATACAAATTTCATAACGCAACAAATATTTTCAATAATATCGGAGTTATTCTAACTCGAAAACCGAATTTTTCTTCTGGGCTGAAACATTTTCATTTTATACGATTTTCTTAATTTTATCGATTTTAAACTGATATAATACCTCGTACAATACTTTCAGTAGTTTGTGAAAATATTAAATACGTTTAGTAATTTATTCAATACAAATTTAATAAGGCAACGAATATTTTGAAATATAATTCTAGATTGAGCAAGAAAGAACGTGATCGATGACAAAGAAAAATCACTGTAGATCGACGAACACAAAGAAAAATCACAGTAGATCGACACGCGACTAGGTCTACAACATTCTGAGGGTCTGCAGCGACCCGCCCGTAGCCAGGCACGGCCAAGCGAGGATCGCGAGGAATTTCGGGATTTCTCGTGTTTCGCTCTTGTGTTTCTTACTTGGTGATCCGACCCACTTCTCTCCACTTGCACTTGGTTCCCTTTCCGCCCCCGCAGGCGGTTCCTTTCGCAGGGAGCCGTTGTCTTCGCTTTTGTCCGGTATTTCTTCCCTCGTTCCTCGAGCCGGGCCGGGCCGGCCCGGGCTGGGCCGGGGCGTTCGCTTTTTCCCTCGCGACTCCGCCAACCGTTCGCTCATTCATTCACGTCCATCCAGTCACGAGCGACTCGTTACTTTTCATTCCCTGACCTACATAGACCGTCGTCTTTTATTCACGTATCCTTTCCTGCCCTATTCTTTCGACGTCCCTAAGCTCGATAAATATATAAATCGACTCGACTCCGCTCGGAACCAACCCCACCGACGCCGACGAATAAATGAATCCCATCCCCCATCCCCGTGCATTTTATTCTTTGATTATTATCGCTGTCGTTATGCCCCGTGTCTATTGTGCGCCTCGCGAAAATCCAGAGAGTGTCATAACGAATAAATCCCCTCAAATTAATTCTGAGGGTGCAAAATCGACCCTTGTTAATTCGGATATTTTTCGATTTTGCGGTATAATTAGACTGTGAATATTTATGCAATTTTTAATTATCGCTGGAGAATTTCAAGAAAATGAGGACAAATAAAATCTTTTTTTTAGTGGGAGTAGCCTTTATAGATCTGAAATAAATATAAATCGTATTAAATTCTATGGAATTTCATATTCTAGCACTTTTTGAACATTTTTAGAAGCCATAAATGCATAAAGATCCGCAGTCTAGTTGTAATATAATAGTATTGGGTTG